>JACBAH010006985.1:0-18546 GCA_014282315.1 Neospermospora avenae | reverse complement strand
GTACTGCCTCATGTTACACTCCACCACCACTTGACGTCTCGACCCTCGCAGTATCAGTATCCGTATCAGTACCAGTCTCCATCATTATCATTCATTACACCACTTGCATCACATCGCGAATACCCTCATATCTTCGCTCCCTCGCCCTCCCCCTTCCCCTCCCATGGCCGCCTTCTAACGGCAACTGGCGGTCAACCATGACCAGAAGAGAAAAGGATGCGCGCCAGAGCTCTGCGACGAGCTCGAGCACGGACAGCTGGAAATCCACCGAGACCATCAAAGGGCCGCAGCCCATAGCCAGAGCCACATCCACTAGTTCTGGCTCGTCGCTCTTTCGGGGCCCCTCGCGACGAGGAGAGGGGAGTGCAAGTGCAAGTGCAAATGGAAGTGGAAATGGAAATGGCAATGGAAATGGCATGACTGTCAATACGGATGCCAGAAACAGGTGAGTTGTGGGAACGGTGATCTCTTATTTGTTCTCCAATTCAATATCCCACATCCTCGTCAGCACATGTACAATCATATCAAATGTAACCGCATCTCACCATGTATACAACGCTCTATAGCCATTCCATTCCGTGCCCTGCTCCAATCCAGTCCAGTCCAGTCCAGTCCAGTCCAGTCCAGTCCAGCCCAATCCTTTTCCTGCCTGCCCTCGATTGCTTGGCATGGCTCAGACAGCTTCGAACGATTGAACCCTTGCGAACCATGCTCGTTCATTGACATTGACTGACCGGTTGCTTGCATTCGCTCCCAGACCCGAGACAGATCCTCAAGTTTCTCCAACCACTGCGGCTCCGCGCACCGCCATAGCCATATCTCCATCTTCGCCCTCGAACTCCTCTCCCAATGTGTCTCCCCGGGACCATCGCATGAGCAGCAGCTTTGGCAACTATCGACGCGAGCTTGCTGTGCTAGAGACCGGAGGAGGATCCATCCCGAAGATTCAACACAACCCCCCAACGGCGTTGGGATCACCAAATCAGATTGCGCCTTGGATGTCCACGAACGGGACTGTCACGTCGCCCTCGAGCGCATTTGGCACAACTTTCTATAATGATTCCAGCGACAATCTCTCGCAGGGCTCACAATTATCGCCCGGCTTCAGGCCGGGCACAGGCCTGACAGGAAACACGAATGCGAGCGACTCGCCCGCAGATTTATATTTTGGAGATGAGAGGAGGCCCTCGGTGGCCAGTGTGACGACTGCGAGTAGTGTGGGTTCGAAATCGAGTACGCGGCATGGTATACATAAGAAGTTGCAGACCTTCTTCGGGGAGGACTTTCCAGGCCGCGACGGCTCTGATTCGAGCCTTCCTTCGCATGGGAAAGATGCCCGATCGCATTCCTTTGCCCGCAGCCACAGAGAAAGGCAACTTTCGTCCGCGACGGATAAGACACAAAGGGATGCATCTCCTGGCGCATCGCGACCAAGAACACCAATACCTTCCAGTGACGTTGTGCCATTCCTCTACCAGGACTCTCAGGTCAGTCCTAATCTACATCGTGACTTCAATTTCCTGTATTGAAACGGGTTGCATTTGGTCAACCAAGCAAGCTTATCTACCCCCCTCCTTCCCTATTGGGACTTAACTGTAGCATATGTGGTAGCACATCCTCAGACACTAACTGTCAATCAAGGACATTCCCAAATACGGAGAAGCACCTGTTCGACAGAATCTCTCTGGCCCAGACAAAGGCAGATATACCGGCGAAGGCCCCGCAGTCCCGCCCAAGCCGTCCTCTTCGCGATCGGGGCATGTACACCTGCCGGGCCATAGCCATAGACATAATAAGAGCAACGAAGACCCCAGGGCCTTGCGACCGTCGGTGAGTAGGGAGAACTCGGGAATAGCTTCCAGACACGGGAGGAGTGCGCCGACTTCGATGGGTACAGCTCTGGGGAACGCGAATGCCTCGAGCACGAGTCTCCCGAAACGATCCAACAGCCCGACACCGAGCAATTGGAGTGCTGCGAAGTCATCCAAACCGTCTGCGAATGATGGATCGACTTCACCGACCGGAGGTACGAAGCGGAGGATTCTTGGGCGGTTCCGCAAACACAAGGACAAGGAGGAGCCGCAGTCTCGTTTGAAGGAAATGCCGGGTTCGACACGATCTTTCCAAACCCCTCCATCTAATGGCAAAACATCTTACAATTCTCCCGAATTTGGTCAATGGACCCGTGAAGGGAGTGTAGGAGGATCGGAACAGAGCCAGTTAAGGAGCGACAATTCCCAATTTAGTGGGAGCAGACCGACTGGACCCCGTCAAGGGACTTTCAACAAGCTGCCTTTTCGAAAAGGGAAATCGAGGGCCGTGGAGGACTTGGAACAGTCAATTGATCCCAATGAAAGGAGGGCGGCCATGCCGGGATCGATTTTCAGTCTCGATACAAACTTGTCGAATATGGAGGGGATCTTAGCAAAGCCACCCCCGCTGACACCATTGGATAATAACATCTTTGTCGGCAATGTTGAGGACGAAGCGAAGATCGAAGCCGAGACTGCGGGGGGAATGAAATGGGATGCTCCGGATAGTTGGGCTGTCAAAAAGGTCAACGACGACAACATGTCTCGCCTGGATGAGATTGATGAGACCGGAGTACCCCCCAAGGCCGACGAAAACGCTGCTCCGTATTGTATCCGTATATTCAGGCTCGACGGGACTTTTGTCACCTTATCAACGGCCCTCAATTCCACTGTCACAGAGATCATGAACCAGGTTGGAAAAAAGACCTACATGACGGATAGCTTAGAGAATTATCAGATCGTGATGAAAAAGCACGACCTCCAACGGATACTCGGAGCTGGCGAGAGGCCTGTAGTGATACAGAAGAGACTTCTCGAACAAGCTGGCTACGAGGAGAACGACAAGATCGAGGATGTCGGGAGAGAAGATAATAGTTACCTGTGTCGCTTTTCTTTCGTCCCGGCACGAGAAAGTGGCTATGCATCTGTCACCAACGACCCAGGAATTAGCCGAGTGCAGAAATATAGTCATGTTGACTTGTCTGGTCGAAATTTGATCACCATCCCAATCTCTCTCTATTCAAAAGCCTCGGAAATTATATCTCTCAATCTCTCCCGAAATTTGTCGCTCGATCTGCCAAAGGATTTCATACAATCGTGTCAGAATTTACGCGACATCAAGTTTATCAACAACGAAGCATGGAAACTGCCTCCTAGTCTTAGCCGAGCAAACCGACTCACTATACTCGATGTCTCCAACAACAGGTTGGAGCAACTTGAACATGCCGAGCTATCGAGACTTCAAGGGTTGATAAGTCTTAAGCTGGCAAACAATCGTCTGAGGAGTTTACCGTCCTACTTTGGCTTGTTCACATCGATGAGAACATTGAACATATCCTCGAATTTCTTAGACTCGTTCCCACAGTTCTTGTGTGAGTTGGAAGGTCTTGTGGACATTGATATGAGCTTCAACAGTATCGAAAGTCTTCCAGACGATATTGGGAAGTTGAAGAACCTGGAACGTTTTGTCATCACCAACAATCGATTGAACGGATCGCTTCCTGCTACCTTTGGGGAACTCGTGAATATGAAGGAAGTGGATGTTCGATATAACGCTCTTTCCAGTATCGATGTCATCGCCAAATTGCCCAAGGTCGAACAAATTTCCGCTGATCACAATTCGGTGTCTGTCTGTGAGTCCGAGTTCACCAAAATCAGGGTTCTACGCCTCAACTCGAACCCTGTCACAAAATTCGAGATACTAAACGCCGTTCCAACATTGACAACACTCATATTGTCAAATGCCAAATTAGCACATATTCCGGATGCGGCATTTGACAAGATGCCGAACCTTGTTAAGCTCGTCTTGGATAAGAACCATTTCGTGTCTCTGCCAAGTCACATTGGCAAGCTGCGAAAACTTGAACATTTTAGCATTGCTCGCAACTCTTTGAGTAGTCTACCTGCTGAGATTGGCTGTCTCACTGAATTGCGCTTCCTAGATGTCAGGGAAAACAACTTGAAGAAGTTGCCAATGGAATTATGGTGGGCCAACAAGCTGGAAACGCTCAATATCTCTTCGAACGTGCTCGATAACTTCCCAAAGCCGGCCTCTAGAGCACCTCAGGTACCCGGCGAGTTACCAGCCCCACCTCAAGGGGCTATCAATGGCAGCCCTGCGCAGACTTCGAACAATTCTAGCTTTGAGGAGCTGGGTCCACTAGAAGCATTTGGCCAGAGGCGGCCCAGTCAAGCATCAGGCGGATTACTGAGCGTAGGCGCATCGCCTGTACCAGGTGGAGCAGATAGGAAAAGCTCTTTGGTCTCTGTGTATGGCAAAGGTGGCAGAAAAACATCAGTTGTATCGAGGAGTGCTTCTCAGGATACGATCCAAACCCAGCCAACGATTATGCGGAAGGATTCGGGCATGTCTGCCAGACTCATCAACACATTTGCCGGCTCTCTGCGAAATCTTTACTTGGCAGATAATCAACTTGATGACGACGTTTTCGATGAGCTCATTATGCTGGGAGAACTACGTGTATTGAATCTATCATACAATGACCTTAATGACATGCCGCAGAGGACGCTCAAGAGTTGGCCTCAGTTGATCGAGATTTACCTGTCAGGCAACGAGCTTACATCTCTCCCATCTGATGACTTCGAGGAGTTCAGTCTCCTTCAAATTCTCCACATCAATGGCAACAAGTTTCAGACTTTGCCCGCAGAGCTTGGTAAAGCCCACCGTTTGGTTATACTCGATTGCGGTAGCAACTCCCTTAAGTACAATGTCTCCAATTGGCCATACGATTGGAATTGGAATTGGAACACCAATCTGAAATACTTGAATCTTTCTGGCAATAAACGTTTGGAAATCAAGCCGTCCTTACCAGGCGGAGCAGGTGGCCGCGATGGCCGCGACCTCACAGACTTCAGTGCGTTGCAGCATCTGAGAATTCTTGGTCTGATGGACGTAACATTGACTATCACCACTCCTCCTGATGAGACCGAGGACAGGAGAGTCCGTACTTCGGGTTCGCTAGCTGGCCAATTGGCATATGGAATGGCAGATACCTTAGGAAGGAATGAGCATTTATCTATTATTGATATGGTTGTTCCTCGGTTCAACTCTACCGAAACAGAGACACTTCTGGGGATGTTCGACGGACAGGCACTATCCAGTGGAGGATCGAAGATTGCAAAGTATCTTCATGAGAACTTCCAGCATATCTTCGGCGAGGAGTTAAAGAAAGTCAATTCGACACCCAACGAAACTCCCGCCGATGCTCTCAGACGCACGTTCTTATCCCTCAACAAGGATTTGGCGACGGCAGCAACACAGCACACTGAAGAAAGGTCACTGCTATCTCATCGAGGCTCAGCAGCACCCGCAGTACTCAGCCAAGCAGATCTTCATTCAGGAGGTGTCGCTACAGTTATGTTCTTGCAGCAATCTGAGCTCTACGTTGCCAATGTTGGAGATGCACAGGCAATGCTTATCCATTCTGAAGGTAGCCATCGAATCTTGACAAGAAAGCACGATCCAGCTGAACCGAACGAGCGTCAAAGAATTCGTGATGCTGGTGGCTGGGTCTCACGACAAGGAAAGCTCAACGATATCCTTGAAGTTTCGCGAGCGTTCGGCTATGTTCAGCTCATGCCTGCTGTACAAGCAGCTCCTCATATTACGCAGGTCACTGTTAGGGAGCAAGACGAGATGATCTTGGTAGCATCACGAGAACTCTGGGAGTATCTTTCACCTGAGATCGTCGTTGATATCGCGAGGCTGGAGCGCGGAGATCTGATGCGAGCGGCTCAAAGATTACGCGATTATGCTATTGCTTTTGGAGCAACAGACAAGTTGATGGTCATGATGATCGGAGTCAGCGATCTGAAGAAGCGAGCACAGATTAGACCCCACCGCGTTCAAAGCCTGTCATTCAATCCGGGAGCCATCGTCGATGAAGGCTACGCTCCTACTAGGCGAGTGAAGAAGAAGGAGACTGTCGAAGATTCAGGCCTTCGCCGTCTGCAAGCAGAGGTTCAAGCACCCGTAGGCGATCTGAGCATTGTTTTCACGGATATTAAAAGTTCGACCCTTCTATGGGAGACTTTCCCAAGTGCTATGCGTTCTGCCATCAAACTTCACAACGAAGTCATGCGTCGACAATTGCGCATTATCGGAGGTTACGAGGTCAAGACTGAAGGAGATGCATTTATGGTCTCTTTCCCTACCGCGACATCTGCGCTACTGTGGTGTTTCGCTGTTCAGCAGCAATTGCTTGAAGTGCAGTGGCCATCTGAAGTCCTGTCAAGCTTCCTAGGACAAGAGGTCTACGACAACGACCACAATTTGATCTTTAAAGGTCTCAGTGTGAGAATGGGCATTCACTGGGGTGCGCCCGTATGCGAAAATGATCCCGTCACGAGACGTATGGATTACTTTGGGCCTATGGTTAACCGAGCGTCGAGAATCTCATCTGTCGCCGATGGTGGCCAGATCACAGTATCCGCAGATTTCATTTCCGAGATCCAGCGTTGCTTAGAGACATACAGCGAAAGCGATAGATCCGGATCGACAGGTTCCGAAGATGCATTCGATAATGACTTGCTCAGTCAGTCAATCCGTCGTGAACTTCGCTCCCTCAGCAGCCAAGGTTTCGAAGTTAAGGACCTCGGTGAGCGAAAACTCAAAGGTCTCGAAAATCCAGAGTACATCTATCTCATGTATCCTCACGCTCTCTCTGGTCGTATTCACTACCAGCAACGAGTAGCCGAAACGGAAAAGCTCACGACGCCCGAGGAACCTGCTTCACTATCACAGCAAACACAATTGAGTATCGACACCGATTGTGTCTGGGCCTTGTGGAGCGTGAGTCTAAGATTAGAGATGTTGTGTTCTAGTTTGGAGGTACCGAAAGGGCAGAATATCGCGCTGCAGCCCGCCGAGACGGCGATGATGGAGAAGATGAAGAATAGGGGTGGTGAAGTCACGGATCGATTCTTGGTGAATTTCCTGACTCACCAGGTCTCGAGGATCGAGGTACCATCCACCCTTTGTTATACTTGGAGATAACCCCCAGCTCGCACATACTGACAAGTAATAGACATGTATCTCGACCCTCGCTACTCGTCACTTAGCAGCCGGCAAACCCCACCTCACTGATCTGAACCAACTCCGGGCGCCAATGGAAGAGGTCCTCAGCTCATTGCAGGATCAGCTGAAAGAACTCGCGAGATACAAGGCGAGGTTTGGTGATTTGCCGCCTGAAGGTAGTCAGCCAAGCGGTCGCAGGAGTAGCAGCGCTCCTAGGAGGAAAAGATTGACGAGTGCTCAAGCTTAAGCAGCGGACGAGCACGAGCGCAGTCACAAGCTATTATTAATCTTAACGATGTCAGTGGGACTTTTTGGCGGATCGAAGGGATTGTGGGGTCTGTATAGCATATGGCGCCTTTGTGTATGGGACTTGGGCACCGTGTTATTCCTTTTGGATACAGTATATATATACATCTACATGAACTGGGGTACTGCGCCGCATGGATAGGGCAGCGCAGGCGAGCGTTGGGAAATCGCTTTGAATATTTACGCTGTCACGCTGCAGCTTTCGGCGATGTTTGTTGTGGAAAGGATCGAGGCATGTTTTACGACCACGCTGTATGGTATGTCTTATATTAACTATTGTCACGACCTGACAAGAAGAAAGTGGGAGGGGAAGAAGCATCCTTAATAGTACGGCCTGATTGGTTTTGCCGGTCGCGGACGGTGGAACATGAAAATCTGTGGATATGTATGTATACTGAATGTAGGTAGTCTTATATTTCTTGGGAGCCTTGGATAGCAAACAAGCAAGCAGGGAGCGAGGTGTTGGAGGTGCAATATGATGCTTCAAGTTCACGTCTGCTTTCCCACAGTACAGCTTGGATTGAAATGTGAGACTAAGGACTCTTAAACCATGTTCACTCGCCGCCACTACAAGTCAAAGCAAAGCAGAAATAGGTCCCCCCGACAAACTTTGGCACACCGAAAAGCCCACCGTTGTTTAATTGATGTTACTCCAAGCACGTGCAATAGTCGCAACCTCGCTTTCAGTGCTTCCTCTTCCTCTCTCCGGGGTACGGGGTTTTGGCGAAGTCCATCGGAAATCCAGCGTATCACCGAGTCCGCATCGTGTAACATGGCGCCTATATCCATTCTGTGACGTATGGAGCGATGATGTGCCTGTACGTAAAATCATCATCATTCGTTTTTGCTCATATATGTATGTTAGATCTAGGAAAGTCAGCTCCTTTTCAAAGCGATATAATCTCCCGAAATCCAGGTTTGAAAATCAATTACATGTAATTGAGATCCTAGCGTCTAGAACCTTTCTAGCCGATTTGATTGGGGAAGGTTATCAGGCTTACAACTTACAAGTCTGTTTATCAATCAATATCTCGAGCCTTGATCGAAACGACGAAGTACCATACCAAACAGGCAAATATCAACGAAAGAGATGACTTGCGAAGCTTGCAAAACGGTTCCCCCAGTTGTAGCAGAAGGTTACATCGAGAAGGGGAAATGGGAAGACGTCGGTGGGCTGAAAACTTGTAAGATGCTCAATGGAATTTAATGTGATGAATAACAATTACTAAGAGATATAGATATTACGGGCTCGGCAACAGCTGAGAGCGCTGTAATCGATATCTACGACATCACTGGATTCGCGGCACAGACTATTCAGGGCGCTGATGTGCTGGCTGCTGCGCTGGGTATTGTGGTTTTCGTGCCAGATTTTCTGAGGGGTGATTATGCCAAAGGAGAGGTACGTTGGGCTCGGCGAGAAAAAGGTGCTGTGTAATGAGAAGCTTTGATGACATAGCGATGCCGTATCCTTTTGTAGATCCAAAAGATTGACGGGAAGGAAACTAATATTGTGCTTGTGTGGTTTAGTGGTTCACCAATCCAACGCCTGAGACCGACAAACTTAGAGGCGAGCTCTTCTCTCGCGTCACGGCCTTCCAAGGTTACGCGGAGTCAGTGCAGACTTTCATTCAAGATGCGGAGAAGAAGTGGGAGATTAAGAAGTGGGCTGCTTTAGGTCTTTGTTGGGGTGGGAAAGTAAGATCCATATCTCTGCACCTGAAATCTTGTCCATTATACCGATCCATAAATTGAGAGCTGACTGAAATGTGAGCATAGGTCGTCGCAGTTGCTTCCGGAAGTGAAACTAAGTTTACCGTTTCGGGTCAGGTCCATCCTGGGTACGGTTCCCTCTATCCTTTGTTGAATGGATGTGAGAAGGAGAACATGGCGTGAAGCAAGATTCTATGTATTGATAATTCTGAACAACATATAGGCTCCTGAGTGTCGAGGATGCTAAGAAGATCAGTATCCCGCACATCATCCTAGCTTCCACCGATGAAGACGCTGGTGAGGTAGCGAAGTGTAAGGAGGTTCTTGAGGGGGAGGGAACTGGAGAGGTGGAGACCTATGATACGTTTCATGGATGGAGTACGTATTGAATGTCTCATTTCTTCGTTGAGATTTGAGGTCAAGTTCGAGAAAGTGGAGGAGGGATGCTGACGTGGTATAGTGGGTGCTAGAGCGGACTTGAAGAAAGCTGAGGATGTGAAGGAGTATGAAAGAGGGTGTGTTATTTTGATGTTTGTAAAATATAACAAGCTGATTAGACTTATAGGTACAACCAGATCGCAGCTTACTTTGAGAAACATCTCAAGGCTTAGGATGGCCATATAATCCTGATTTGAGTACCTAGTAGCTTCTTCATATTTACTACCGGAGCCTTTCCTTAAAGTTGAAATTACCGCACAAGATTGAAACAGCTCTATGGGTGTTTGTCTGTATCGAATTTGAGAAGATAGAGGACGATTTCCATTGCTCTATTTACAATGGATTGATTAGTTCTGTGCGCTGCGCTGCGAATCCATCCACTTCACCTGACTAGGTGCATTCCAATGCTGTGCACCCGTCGACCTCTTCCAGCATTAATACCCCAACCCCGTAGTGCTCGATACAGCTCAACCTAGCTCATGCTATTGCTCTCTGTCTCCTGAAATTTCACAACGTAAAAGTGAAGTTCCCTCCACCACCAAACATTCCTTCATTCAGGATATTGACATTAAAAGTTGACGTTGGCTTGGGAGGGTCTGCTGGAGGTGCCATCCAAGCCGTCCATTTGGGTTGGACCAGGACAGCGTCCCAATCAAGCCTCAACTCGGTCAGATTTGGATCTCTCTCGAGGTTCCACATCGCAGCAATTTGTCCAGCGATGTTGCAAAGAGCATCTCTCTTCTCAACCCCATCGTACCATAAAGCATGATCCGCCTTAACCATCCTCACCCACCACGTCCTCGCCCTCATCCTCTGTCGAATTTCTTTAAGATACATTTCATGACACAATGCATCTTCATCCCCTGCTATGAACAGGACATCCACATTAGCCTGTAAGGCAAGAAGCTCTTCGTACCGCGTGTCCAGACCACGTACTAATGGATAGGTAAACATCACCAGCTTCCTCACAGGCGAGTATATCGAAGCTCTAGTCGCCGCACGCGCTCCGAAGCTCTTTCCTCCAAGCGAGTCAGCAGTCGGGAAAGCATTCATCAGAGCGCGAAAGATTCCAGCTCGATCATTCAATCCACCTTCATGCTCAAAACTCAATGCTACTTGCGTCCTCGCCCAGCCTTCTGTGAAACTGACAAGTGGCTCGTTGTCCAGTAAAGAACGGCGACCATGGGTGAATATTAGGTCAGGTTTCGGCTTTTCAGGTTCCTCTTCATCGTCCCCGTCTGGAAATGCAAGGGTCCATCTTGCGAGGGCGGCGGCGTGGTCGGCGGTCTGTTGGGCAAATATGCCCTCGGCAGCTACTCGGTCGCGAGAGGGACGACCTGCATTCCGTGGAGGAAGCGGAGCCGGTGCAGGCCCGGGGTGCGCCGTGACTGTGTGATATAACCTGCTCTCGACTGCGATGAGGGGATCGTTGGGATTGACTTGAAATTGGAAGTCATCTCTCCGAATGCCATCTGCTAGATCTGCCAGCATAGCAGCCCGTACTGCTGGGGTAAATGGGTCTACCATTGGTGGCATGATGTCTTATCAATGCTATTTCGCAGCTATGAGCATTAATTGGCAGCGATCGCAAAAGTCACGACTTACACTTTCTATCCCGTCCAGCCATTTGAACAACTTTTTAAGCCTTTGTGTGTTTCTTTGAATAATATTATCACCGCATGAGGAATCTTTCCTGCCTGTCCTTTCGAACAAAGGAAGCTTTGTTTATCTCGGGTAGAGATCAGGAACATAGCCGAAGAGCTTGCAAGCAGCCTTTCTCTGATGACCATAACTCACAAGTTTTATGTCATGAAAGCATGCCTGCCTGACTAGCGATATGAAGATTGATTTACTATGTAACATTGTAGTAGAAATTTGAAAATCTAGAAAAAGGACCCAAGACTCAGGCGGATTTCTGTATCGGCGAAGCGAGACCTTGCATCGCCTAGGCTGCATGTAGAGACAGCCAAATAATAACTGTTAACTCGATGTCAAAGTCGCGACAAAACTACAGGACATCGCTTGAATATGAACTTCAAAATTGATCCAATAGACTGCTGATTTCAGGGTAGGCTAGTAAGATACCTTTCTCCGATCGCTTTCCGATTTACCTAGCCTCGGACAGCTTCACGAGCCAGCGCTTGGTGTTACGTATTAGTATTAACTTCGCCCAGTCTCATTGATGAACAGATAGTCTATCAGTCGCTTGAACTTCCAGTGAGATACGATGATTTTTTCTTTCAGGGACCAGATTGCCGAGTTGAGTTGAGCGGAGCGGAGATAGACTTCAGTACGATCAGGATGGTCAATGAACAGAAGTAAGACCATAAAATGATAAAAGGAATCTCAAGATCTGGTACCGATCCTTGTTTGGAGAGTGTTGTCCGAGGCAGTGATTTCTAGCGGATTGGGTTGCAATAGCATCCCCACTACAAGGTAAGAAAGATTCGAATTGCTTCCGAGAAGTTCGCACAATATGACCGATATCATTATACATGGGTCAAATACGTTTCTGGAGTATGGTAGATGAGTAATTCCGAAACAAAATCATTCATGCTGCGAATTCGCATTAAATCGAGCCCACGAAAATATTCTAAGACATCTTCTGGGATCCAAATTCAGTATTTCCTTCCTGGATGCATATGAAACTCTTTGCTGTGTGGTTACCAATCGTGAGGAGCATCCTGTTATCATTCTTCGATAGCCCTTTCTTGCGCAACCTTTTCTACCATTCATAGTTTCTCCTTCTAACATGTATTTCGGCAACTTCGCTCAGCTCATGAGGAGTTGAATGCAATCGTTCTTTGCCATATCTAAGCTCATCAGACTTTCCCCAGCTAATCGATTCCTGCGACCCAAAGTTATGGACCGACAGCCATGTTCGAAAGCCATTCGAGATATCTCCACCAGCCGGCTCCACTGCGGATTTCAGCACAGGACGAAACAATCCCAAGTTTTCACAACCCTTGAAACAAGGGCGGGTCGAAGTATTGGACGAACTACAGTACCGAGAAACAATCTCCGAGAAGCGAGAAAAGGGGCTCGCTTATCTCACGACCCTTGGTTTCATCCGAACTCGAGGTCTACATTAGCCGCACTTCCTTCCTCTCCTACCAATCACAAGACCCCAAACTATTTACAGCAGCAGAGAAAGATAACCTAACGACCAATGTGGTGAACCCAGGATCCAGAAGTGCTAGCGCGCGATAACCGTTTCCTGTCAAAAGCACATGGCGCCCGTTACACATCAAAGCGCCCGGTTGGCAACCCACCGTTCGTCCCACGGTACCCACGAATCTTTCTGGAAGCGGTATCACTCCGGGTACAAAGTCTCTATCGAGTGTACCAAGTGGAATTGAGGTTCGTCTCGGAAACGTTCTGTGAAAAGTGTCAGTGCCCTGTTGTCTGATCACCATGGCGGAAGGTACCGCGGACCGCTTCTCTTGGAAGTTTTCAGTTTGTGGCCGTGGCTGGGATCTTGGAGAGGGGGCTGTCATCGGAGGAGGTTTCCTGAACGGCTCTCTGCGTGTGGATGGCGCGCTGTCTGTGCCTTTTTCTTTTGATTCTCGGGCAAGTATATATCTTTGAATGTGCCACCAGAGTATTTTGCTTCCTCACGCTTGCTTGTTTGCTTGCTCCAAGGGTTTCCCCTTTCTCTCTCTCGTTTCGTGGCATATTCAGCCCTCACTACCATTAGTTTCGAATCCATTCGTTTTGATCAGAGCGTCTATCTACTTTTATACATTCTTTAAACATCCGTTTTGGAACTCATCCAAATACATTTATTTTCTACTATATTTATTTTCCAGCTTTACTTTTGCACAAACCTACAATGTATATTCATAACTCATTCGCGGCCTTGGCCGTTTCTACATTCGCTGTCGTATCAGCAACAGCTGTTGTCAGACCAGCAATCACCAACTGCCCATCCTACGAAACCGCAAGTACAGGCTGCAACGGCGCGCAAGCCAGCATCTGTCTCGGTACCGATTTCGAAGGCCTATCAGTACAAGTCATTCGAGACGTCTCCACAGTCGATGGCTGTGTCCGTATCTGTGGTGACATCTCGTCATGTACTAATGCAGTCTACAATCACGGCTCGAAGATCTGTCATATCAAGGCTCCGATCGGCAAGTTGAAGTGGGTTCAGAACGGAAACTACCATGTTATAAGGATGAAGACTGGTACTGTGGTCCCTCCCGTGGTTGAAGCACCCGTCTCTACTACTACTGCTCAGATTCCGACAATTCATTCTCAGCTTACAACCACTAAGCGCCCGGTCCCTACCACTTCTGCTCAGGTTCCAACAACTAAATCCGCCGTGCCTACGACTACGTCTCAGGTTCCTGTCCCACAGGTTCCTGAAGTGCCATGGGTCGTTGTCGAAGGCGAGAATATCGCGAAATGTCCTTACACCACAGCAGCCTCGACTTACGGGGCGAAGAAGTATACCACCTGTCCAGGCACAGACCTGAAGGGTTCCACTTCTAAATTGGTCAAAGCCATCAAGACCGTTGAAGAGTGTGCACGCATCTGCTCCACAACGACTGGATGTACAAAAGCTGTCTGGGATAAGACGGGACTGGCTTGCCACATCAAGGCTCCAGAGACGACAAGTACCTTGATCTGGGTCGTCAACAAGCGATACTCGGTTATCACTCTCACTACAACCGTCAACCCTGCCGTGTCTGGTCAATGGGGAAATTTGATCCGCCTTCCAGTCATCCCAGTCGCGGCCTACGTCGTTCCTCAATTCCCAGACTCATCTCGCATCATGGTCTTCTCCTCTTGGGGAGTCGATGCCTTCGGTGGCGCAGGAGGACTGACACAATTCGCGGATTACAATTTCAAATCTGGAGCCGTGTCGCAGCGCACCGTTGCTAACACTCACCATGACATGTTCTGTCCTGGAATAAGTTCCCTGGAGGATGGCCGAATGCTCATCAGCGGCGGTTCTGATTCTGCAGCTGTCAGTCTCTACGATCCTGCTACAAATGCCTTCACCAAGGGCCCTGACATGAAAGTCCCTAGAGGATACCAAACTTCAGTCACTACCTCTGAGGGAAAGATCTTCGAAATTGGTGGCTCGTACACTGGTAAACGTGGAGGGAAGGAGTCCGAGATCTACGACCCGGCTACGAACACTTGGACTTTACTCCCCGGTGCGAAGACGAACAAGATGCTGACAGTTGATGGTGAAGGTGTCTGGAGGACTGATAACGTAAGTCGTCCCGAAAAACACGCTTCGCAGACCGAAGAATGCTGACAGAACATAGCACGCCTGGCTGTTCTCTTGGAAGAACGGCTCTGTTTTCCAAGCGGGCCCATCCAAAGCCCAAAACTGGTTCGATACCAAGGGTACCGGCTCTACTACCCCAGCAGGTACTCGTTCAGGTGGAGATGCTATGTGTGGTGTCAATGTCATGTACGAGCCCGGAAAGATCCTCTCCACGGGGGGATCTCAATCGTACACGAACAGTCCCGCTGTAGCACTCACCCACATCACAACGATCAGCGAGCCAAACACGCCTTCCAAAATCGAAGCCGTATCTTCGATGGCCTACCCTCGTGGTTTCGCAAACGGGGTTGTCCTCCCAGACGGATCAGTTCTCGTCACAGGTGGACAGAGAAAATCGTTAGTTTTCACCGACACGGATGGGATCCTGTTCCCTGAACTATTCAACCCAACGACAAAGACTTGGACCACACTAGCTGCTGAGGCAGTGCCAAGAAATTATCACTCCGTGTCCATCTTGTTGCCTGACGGAACCGTCTTCAGTGGTGGTGGAGGATTATGTTACGCCGGTAAGCCGGGAAGCAAGACGACAGGCTGTAACAAGGCAGTCGATCATGCTGATGGACAAGTCTTCTCGCCTCCCTATCTCTTCGCCAAAGACGGAAGTCTAGCTCCAAGACCCGTTATCGCGAAGCTCTCAGGAACGAGCGTGAAGGTCGGAGGCTCGTTGCAGGTCTCTCTGAGTGGCGCTGGTGCAGGTGCGAAGTTGGTACTGGTCAGAATGGGAAGTGTGACCCATTCGATCAACAGTGATCAGAGGAGAGTGCCATTGGTGGATGTGAAGGTTGCTGGTGATGTTCACACGGCGAATTTGCCGAATGATAGTGGGATCCTGATCCCGGGACATTACTACCTGTTTGCTGTATCTGCAACTGGAGTGCCGAGTATGGCGAAGACCGTTAAGATTACGCGGAACTAGAAGATAGATGGACTGGTGGGAGAAAAATATGCTTATATCCTAGCTAAAATTAATCGTAATTGATAGACTTCCAACTTCAAGGTCATCCATACCCGCGTCAGGCCAAGCTATCAAGCTGCGCATTTGTAAACTTTCATTCGAGTTACGTTTGATGATTATTTGGTGGCTCTGTAAAATACTAAAACTTCAAGATAAGTCCTGTCACCTTTTTCTGAGGGACTATTATCCGAACAGATGTACTCATATAGGTTTGCTTCTGTCAATGGGACTGATATCATGACTCTCGAGAATATGTTCTAGCTCCGCTCCAAATCACTGCCTCGCTTTGACATTGGTCGCCAGTAGACTTGACGATTGTAGTAGTATTGCTATCGCTATGGAAACTTGTCATAACTCGCTCATGCTCGGTACAGCATCCGTTGTCTGTGTCCTGATCACACCAGCCATCGTTCCGATCATCCGATGGGGAGGGACAAGTAGATGCTGCACTCAATTTCCATATTGCAGTTTGATGAGAATCCTCATTTAACACCCTCCAATAGCGGGGCAATTCTTCCTCCTCTCTGGTGGCTTCCACTCAGTCCTCTGCTTCCCTTTCGTCCCCACTCCTAACTTCCGAATTCAGGAACGCCACTGGGAATATAAACTTTACGGTTACCTTTATATTCACAACTCTTGAGTTTCGTCATGATTCGTGCAAGACCGCTAGCGACTTCGCTGATTTGTCTCTTGCATCTCTCGCGGCATTCAATCCGCCCCAGGGGGTCTCCGGAGGCTGCACAGTTCGAATGTTGGTAGCCAAGCGGAGAACAGACAAGCGGCTCCACCGTCAAGAACCGGTGCATTGCTTGGAAGAGAATTTTACGAATATGCATGTAATGGTGCTTGCATTCGTTTGCAGTGATGGCTATGTCCTGAGATATGTGTGGTTCCCCAGGAAGCGAGACGATGCGACCGTGTATATTGCGTTCATTGGTGTCGAACATCATACGATGCGTTCCAGTTCTTTCGAGTAAATCAAGCCAACGCAAGGCATGCTCTAACGGTGGTCTGCTATGATCAGGCTTTGTATCTGGCCCAGAGATGACAGTCTCCACAGTCAGTGAACATTACGAGCTACCGGAGTTGATCTCACATACATCTGCCCTATTCAATACGAAAGCCTTGAAAGATGCAGGTGGCGACTGGAGACATCAGTCCGAAGTCTCTCCAGGAGACTACTTAACTTACCGAGGGTCCCTCAACCCCCGCGAGATAGTCACAGACCCTTACCTGCTTGCTCGAGTCTGTCGAGCCCTAAATGGTCAGCCAGGAATCCTTCTGGACGACCATTGAACTTACACTAGAAGACGCATCCTTCCCCATGTACAAACCCAAACTTTTCAATTGATCTCGAACCTTTGCCTTATGTTCTTCCCAACCGGATTTGTCGCCGACCATTATGATCGCTGGATCTGCCAAAACTGCGGCGTTAGACATTTCCACATCCACAGAATCGTCCACCCCAACTCCTACTACTTCGCCTGGAACGCTCCATTTCCGAGGATTTCCTCCTTGATGATTGATAAGATTCGTTGTCGTCAAAAGGGCCTTGACCTTGCTTGGCTCTGCATCGTACGGCGGAAGTAAAGGCGGCAGATTCCGGTCGACATAATCCATCTGCGCATATCGTCCGTAATAAGACAACCAAGGAATCAGTGGTGGCGAGTTCTGGTGGGATGTTCCTATCCGCTTATTTGGTGCAGAGGATAACAGAGGAAGATCTGGAAGCCCGTCATACGCTCTATGATTGAACTAGAGGTTATTTAGCTACCGGAAAAAATAGAAGAGAGTAACAAACATGAGGAGCATGCGCATTGGCAGCAGGATTGAGAGCAGAATCTCGAAGATAACGGAGAGGTGTAGAAGGGAGAGCTCCCTGTCCTAGGGACCAAGAGGGAACATGACGATCGTACACACGGTGGATGGTCTAGGAAACCATTAGCCACAGACTCTGCCAGACACTGGACAGCATACATTTGAAGCATCGGCACTAGGACCTGGGCGAACGACACCAGTTTGATTTCGATCGTGTGGATTGAATGAGGCCTGAAACCAGGGTATATTAGGCACCCTATCATGCTGACGTTGACCATTTCCAGTATTGTTTGAAGGCACCATGGTTGACTCAAGCGAGCGTGATCGAGAGGGGAAATGATAACGATAGTGGGTTATGGATGAGAGATGTGGAGAGACCAGCGAGTGACAAGTGAGAATGTAACAGTGTTTCGATGGAGATGTATGAAGCAAGTAATAGCATTGTTCTACCTTCACCATTTCAAGATACTCAAGTGAAACGCCATGACAACGAAAGGGAAGGAACGACTCTCAACTGTCATCGACATCAAATCGCGTCAACGTCAATTCTCTAACGAGTATCTTCACCCATCATGCTGAACGCAAAAAAAAGTCGTTGCATCTCGGAGAAAGATTGACTCGATGCATGCACGGTAACAGAAATAATAAATGTAGACATGTTTGCAAGAAGCCTCATTGATATGAGCGCTTCTCCAAGGTACCCATCAAAACGACTTGAGTTAATCACAAGTACGAATCAGAATATAACAACATGGCTATAGATCAACAATTAAAGGGAGAAGAGCGAGGATGATTGGAAGTTTCAGAACCAAAAGTAAAGCTGGATCTATTGTTGTTGCCCCCAGAGGTACGGAATTCGCTTCGAGCTCCGTGTCTCGCTTGGAGGCGTCCAGTATGGCGGGTTTTAGTGAACACATGTCTCAACTTGAATTTTGGGGAAAAGGGCAGATAG
>JACBAH010006984.1:0-18509 GCA_014282315.1 Neospermospora avenae | reverse complement strand
GAAGTAGAGAGAAAAGGGAAGTATATACATGAAAAGGGGCCCCAAACTCTACTCGGGTAATCTCGCTTAGCACTTAGTGTTTTCCACCAATAAGGAAGAAACCTCCAGTCGTCACAATAACCTCCCTTGATAAAATACCTAACCCTTATTATTCTAAAAGCTCCAAGATTTAAAACGTCCTAATATAGTATTACTAGTAGAATTCTTCAGAACTAGATTAGCTCTTATAAAGCGATCTAGTTAGTAGTAGTATTCTTTAGGCGAGGGCGAATTAGAAAGTCAGCGTAAGCTATAAGGCAGGTGTTTCTATTATTTCCAGTAGTAATAGCGCGATCTCTCCTTCTGATCTTCTGTAATCATATGACCTGTCGTCACAAAAACGCCTAGTTTAAGTACCGCTATATACTAAGGCCTATCCTAGCCTCGTAGATTTATATAATGATTCTGGATTTGACTACTATATTATGAATAACACTATATCTGAAAATCTCTCGTCTACATAGAAAGACTAATACTCGATCATTAGTTTGGTATACGTATATCTCTATCTAGAGGTATAGCTAAAGTATAGTTGTCGAGGGTATAAACTAGAATTTGACTAAAAGTCGCTACAATGCGAAAAATCGCGAAAGTCGGAAAAATCACGTTTCAGGCTACGGTAGGTAGGTAGGTAGTTATGGATAATTGCTGTAGCGAGGCTCCAAGCGAGCCTTATGTAAAGGTAGTCGGGAATATTGCTGTATAATATACTACTCTAAGTGACCAGGGGCACTACTATTAGGGTCTTGTACTTCACTTTAAACATCAGCCTAACCTAAGGTCGGTGGCCACGGTACGATTAGGTCTGCTTATCGGAGATTGCGTAATTAAACCCGACTGCACGTCAAGGGATGCGTTGAAAGTATAAAGTGAGATGAGGCATTTGATGCTGTATTAATTAGACAAGAAGGTCAAATCATTATAGGCGAAATTACAAATCTCATTTTTTACTTCAAATATGTCAACGTTTCCCTGTACCACTCTTTTCCAAGATTTTCCCCTTCACGACGTTCCTTTAATTCCTCAAGATGAAGCTCACTCGTTCGCTTCTCTTGACGGCGGCCTTCTTTTCCTCTGCATTTGCTGAGAGTAGCGATCATAAGTACGATTATGGATTTATCATTGAGTACGAAGATTGGGTGCAATATGTTCGTAACAGCAGAGCCCTCTCGTTCACTAACAGCAAGGATACTAATACGCACGAAGGACAACCAAAATCTGGTATCTGCCGTACAGTCAGCACTCACCAACACAAGTGCTATCGATGAAGCTGTCGTCACTACCCGGATCGAGTATTCATCGTCTATTTTTCGAGGCATCTCGGCCAATATTTCAGGTACAGGCAGCTATGTAACGCCAGGTCTAATTCGCGCCACCCTCCAGGACCTTGCCATGGTGAAAAAGGTGTCTTCTAATCAAGTTTTACATTCCCCATCTCGGAAATCTCGAAAATCTCGGAAATCTCAACATGGCAATGTCTTGACCCGGAAATCCATGGGCGCGGAGGGCACCGAGAAAAGAGACGATGAGAGCGCCTATGTTCCAAGCGCGCTGTCTTCCCATGTTATGTGAGAGAAGGCATCCAAAATTTGTCGAACATGTCAGAATTTGCTGACTTGAATACTAATCCCCAGGTGTGGAATTGATAAGCTTCACGCAAACGGCACTAAAGGTAGAAATATCAGGATCGCAATTCTAGACGCAGGCTTTGATTATAAGCAAGCCGCATTCGGCAACGCTATTGGACCAGGCAACAAAATCGTATATGGTTACGACTGGGCCGGCGATGACTATTTGACTGAAGATCCAGATACCGGCGAAACAGCTCCAGCTGTAGAAGATACCGACCCTTACGCCGACTGCACCAGTCATGGCAGCCAAGTTTTCGGTATCGTTGGTGCCAACCCTACCAAGTTTGGTGTTGTGGGCACAGCTCCTGAAGCATCGTATGAATTGCATAGAATCGCTGGGTGTGCAGAACAAGTGACTATGGACGTTTTCATCAAAGCTGCGATCGGAGCCTACGTAAGTTTTCTTTTGCTGGATGTGCGCGCGCAGGAGTTGAGATTCCCTCATGCATTCACTTCAGTCTTTCATATGCAGATCTTGAAGCGGTCATCACAACAGGACTGAAGCTATTGATTGAAGATGCTAACCATATTACACAGGAACGCAGAGTAGATATCATGACAACTTCCATGGGCTTTAGTTTGCAATATCCAGACAGTGTGTACCCCTCCTGACCGAGCTCCTTCCTCACAAGGACATCCTTGCTCACCTACCTCACCCACCCTTTTTTTGTTCCAATCCAAAATCGCCCAAACCACATCGAGGCTTGCAGCTTATCTCCTTGCTGTAGCCATTTCTCTGTGCCACTTACCCTTCAAATATCCGTACATCTGCTAATGGCTCTTAGATGCACTATCGGCAATTGTATCTCGCATCAACCGAAATGGTACTTTTTTTCAAGTTGCCGCAGGAAATTCAGGTTCTGGGCTATATACCGGTCAAACCCCATCTTCAGGAATCGATGTAACCGCAGTCGGCGCAGTTATGAACACAGAAACCCCCTTCTATACATGGGGTGGGACTTATACTACTCATGGCAAGCAAGTACCGTTCCGTGTTGATGTCACAGAGGTCAATGACTTCCCCCCAAATTTCAAAATATGGACTCCCTCATCTCGAGAATCTGACTATATTAACACTGGTTGCGAGCCGTTTCCAGCCGACCTCCCGCTGCCTGATTTCAATACAACCGTCCTCTTGATCAACGTTCCGGATTCGGATGACCTATGTGATCCACAGGATCAACTAGACAACCTCACAGCAGCTGGAGTTCGATACATTCTCATATATCCTCTCTTCGCAGAAACCCCTCTCGATAGCCAACCTGAGTTCACCCCTAACCCTGGCATCGATGCTTTTGCTTTTTTACCTTCTGCCTACGGAACCGCTCTTTTCGCAGCATACCAGCAAGATAAGAGCCTTATCGTGTCGATAGAAACCTTGTCTAATCATAAAGATATGGTTAACTTCTTGCCTAATAAAATTAGCGGCGGTAGAATGGCTGGATACAGTAGTTGGGGCCCGACGGCGGATGGTCGGACGTTCCCTACTTTCACTGCGCCTGGAGAACATATCTTGTCGATAGGTCCGAGGAACGGGGGGGGATTCGTAACAGATGGAGGAACCTCACTAGCTGCTCCTTTTACTGCAGGCATAGCGGCTCTTCTGAAATCTCACCATCCAGATTGGCCTGCTCTTACTATTCGTAATGTCCTCGCGACGACGGCGAATCCAATGCCGTATAACGATAATTCTACTAAGAACTATGGCTTTCTGGCACCCGTTTTCCAGCAGGGTGGAGGTCTTGTTGATGCTTACCGTGCCGTATACACGACTACTATTGTGAAGTATGTCGCGAGCCCCTTCTTACCTTGAAATTTGTGAAAAGAGAATAGCTAATGATCGTACAGCACACCCGGTCTATCATTCAATGATAGTGCCCACAGTCCGTTCCAACCCAAGTCAATCTCGTTTAAGGTCAGGAACATTGGAACGAATGTTCATGTTTTCAAGTAAGGTTTCCTCATTCCCTTCATTATGATGAAAGAGTATAATGCATCTTCACCCTATCTCTATTCACCAGAATTTCCACACATCCCTTTCCCAACCTCCCAGATCATCGCGTGTACAACTGCATGAGCCTAACTTCAAGCTCTCACCAGAGCGCACCACATACCCGCCATATCCGGCCACGGCATCAGCTCAGACGACCCCTATGCCGCATCTGAAAAAGATGCTATCATCGCCAGCTTCTCTAGCTCCTACGCAGATTTATCCATCACCCCTGCCTCATTCACTCTCGTTCCTAATACGTCAGTCAATATAACTATAACACTCAATTCTCTACCAGCATCCCTTGATCCCAAACGCCTCCCCTTCTACGGCGGATATATCAGTCTCAACTGCACTACAGATGCTACACAGACAGTCACTGTACCTTATACAGGCATCGCGACCAACCTGAAAGACTTGGGCATTGATGTCGTCACGGAATTGCGCTCTTACACTCCAGGTGCTGACAATGCCTATGGCGATGTGCCAGCTGGTCAAATCCCGATTTACAACGTCACGTATCCAGGGCCCGGTAAGCCTTGGGCAGATGGGACGTTTCCTATTGTGAATTACTTGATCCGGTCGGCTGCTTTTGTTCATACCGTTGATGTTTCTTTGTTGATGCCGAATGGAGATTTCTTCTTGTAAGTTATCTTCTTACACTATACCCCCCGTCCACCCCGAACGGCTTCCGGGTGCAGAGATAAATCTGGTATTGGATTTCGTTTGATTTTAAAAATATAGGACGTTTGACTCGCAGTCCAATAATGACTATACGGAATTCGATATGTATTCGACTTTCTTGGGCCTCGACACCGATGAAGCTTTCGTTCCCGCGGGCAAATATCGATTTCGTGTTCGCGCTTTGAAAATTTAGTACGTACCCGCACCTATTTACTCGTCTCTCTCTTAGACACAATCCCCTCGCTTCAAGATCGAATACTTTACCTCATAATTCTGGGGTGTAAGCGTGTTATGCTCTTTACTGATGGGGTCATTAGCGGCAATCCAAACATCGCCACAGACTGGGTCGAAAATATCACTGATGTATTTGAGTTGAAGTACACCAAGGACAGTGTAGTTTCACCTGGGAAGGTCAGTTACAAGAAGCCAATCACAAGGTATCTCAGAAGAAGAACGAGCTAACGATGATATAAGTGATTTGACTGAATGCTTGTTAGAGCAGGTGCCGTTTGTTTGATGTTGCGTCTGCTCAATTGGTTTTGGCTGGGAAGTTGTTGACTCTAATACTAATATATTTCAGTTCGGTCGTTATAGACGTCTGGCGCGTCTTCTCAAGACATCTCTTATTTCATTTTAAATCACAATGAAATACTTGCCACCCAAGAACTTCAGATTAACATCCCTCCCCTTCCACTGCACCCCCGTCCTTCCTTCTGCCTCATTCCCGTTCACCATCATTCTCCTGGAACTCCCGCAGCACTCGGATACCTCTCAATCCCCATTCTCCAAAATTCCCAGCTCCTGACATAGACCCGGCTTTCTATGTCTAATCAGCGAATGAAGTCATCAGAAACATCTCAAGAAACAACATCTCAGTTCAACGTGTAACTCCTTCCCTGCTGAACGTAGATAGCACGTAACCGATCAATGGAATCTGACAGAATGTAGCCTTCGAAGCACCGAGCACTCAAAATGAAGAACCAAAAGCTTACGATACTCGAAGCAATTCTGCAGCCAGGAAAGTTCTGGGACTTAATACGGAAGATCGACAAGAGAGACGTCCTAACTTCCGGTATGGAATGATGTGGATAATCACTACGCGTTAGACTTGGAAGCTTAATGCTACGCATCTTGTAGTGATACATCTTTACAAGTAAAGGAATAACATGTTTAAAAGGACATGAGTTGTCTGTTCTCATGTTTTTTCATCCCGTCTGAGCGTCCTCTTATTGTTGCATTCATTGATTGCAAAGCTATACTCGCTCCTTCCGAATTGTAAGTCAAAGAAAGAATCATCTCCGCCCGGGCTTCTGGCCAATCAGTAAAGCGATATCTTCCAAAATATGAGTTAGATTTACCTTTCTACTATGATAAACAGGGAGAAGAAAGAACAAGGCTACAGCTAAATCCCTATACGAGAATAGCTAAATCCCTGTACGCTAAAAGTCTAGTAACTTAGCGTGTGCATCTAGGGGATAACGCCCTCGTATACAAATTTGTACTAGAGGACACAGGCTATTTATAGAGAATGAAATTTTTTATGATAACCTAATTACCCCTAAGGCTAAGGATTGTCATTAAGTCAAACTTGAAGTTATTCAGAGATTCTAGTAAACACTTCAGCGTTCTACTACTACTACTAGTTGTTTTCATTAGTACGAATTCCGATCCTCAAGCTTGTGGCCCTGCATCACTTGGCCAGCCTTTTAACAGTACAAAACAGCGTATCATCGACTGGTATAGCGATGCAAAGGCTTAAGGATAGGTACCTAGATAGTATCCCCCCTAAACAATTCACAGTGGAGAACTAAGTTCTCCCTATATATCTAACGAATATACTTCCTTTATTACGAGTCATGAGCGCCAAGGGGTAGGAGGGGAGATGTTTGAGTGGTACTGACAACATTTATCAAATTTCTCAAAACTTCTACACAGAAAAGAAGCTGTCAAAAGTGTGTACCTTTCCTATTTGCGTTCTGATCAGCAACCGATTGCAGAGAGGAAATCTCAGGACTTTCGAACATTTCGATATTGGGATATTGTCTTCTTGTACTTCATTGGGGGAGAGAAGCTACCTATGTGGCTAAGAGCTCCCTCGTATGCTGTGTACAGACGCCATGTCTGATCATTTCGTTCATGCACTGTCCTACTTCGAAGGCAATCGCAGTTCTGTAGCTAGCTATTGATTTGAAAACGTGGAGGTAGTTTCTTTTCTTCTCCAGAGTCTAGATTGGGTCTCGCAGTCAGCAAGTGCGAAGAACCCTCCCATAATGCTCCATGACACTACACAAATTGAGGGGTATGATTCTGGCCTTTCCAATATCAAGATAAGTCAATAAATAGCTCGTATACGAAACCTTACTCATGGTATCAGGGGGTTCCGGAATACGGGGTGCGGGGGATCATCAATTAGTTTGTCGAACTCCCGCCGGTTCCGTGGCCCGCTCAGTTGGTAGAAAGCAAGCCCTCTGATTGGTCTTGCTTGTTTACGTAGCCCCCCTCCGCTCCTGGCGGCACAGCTGAGTTGAGTATATGAGACGCAGATCATCTCTCTTTTGATACAGACGATAAATATCACCATATACTTCATAATATCATTCTTGTCTTGTCAACGATGGCAAATTATAACGAGAATCCTGACTTGGAAAACTCTTTTCATGAGAAGAAAGATGTTACGCATGAAGAACATCCTGCCGGGGAATATCATGATCCTGTTGCGTGGACCTTGACGGGAGTTGTTGCTATTGCGGCACTTTGTATTGCTTATGTTGGTATGACTTCTTCTCCGACACATTCTCCAAGAGAACTATTCATGTTGAGCTTCTAACTGATTGTCCATTTCAAGCTCACAAGTCATCCTCTACTTCGTCTCCAGTGGCCTCGTCTACATTTCACAGGGCATCAATACTAACGTTGGAAGCTGGCTCTTGACAGCGAACACTTTGGTTGTTGCTGGAACATGTCCGTTCGTGGGGTACATGACAGACCTTCTCGGTCAAAGATGGGTCACAATCTTTGGAGCCGTCCTTTTGATTATTTCAAGTGTGGTGATGGCTACTTCTCATTCCCTTGGTTCAGCCATCACGTCTATGGCTATCGGTGGGATTGGAACAGCTATCTGTGAACTTACTGCTATTGCTGGGTAAGAATCCTGCCCTCTCACCTCCGGATGAAATAGAATTTATATACTAATCATCATCCTAGAGTCGCAGAAATTACTCACGTGAAATGACGCGGCGTCACACTCTCGCTCGTCACCTCTTCCATCCTCCCTTTCATCCCGCAATTGACCTACATGGAACTGCTCGAGCTACACTCAACTTGGCGATGGGCTTTTGGTATTGCCGGGTAAGTGCCATATTCATCCAGCCCCTGATTTAGAGAGCCTGTAGACAGCTAAAAACCATCTACTGAAAGTATCTGGAATTTAATAGGTTTCCTCGGTATCACATTCTGCTATCATCCACCACCACGCCACGACACCGACGGTATGTCCTCGATGGATATCCTGAAGCAAATTGATTATCTGGGAGCCTTTTTGTCGTTTGGTGGTATGACATTGCTTCCTGTTGGGTTGCAAGCTGGAGAGTATCAATATCCCGTATGTATACAACCTCCGCTACATTCACGGAGTCTAATGAAATTCGCGCAGTGGAGCAGCGGTAAGGTATTAGGACCTTTCATTTCCGGAATCTTCCTCATTGTCTTGTTCCCGCTATGGGAATGGAAAGGCACCAAGAATCCTATGGTACCAGGTGCTATATTCAGGGGGCAGAATGTAGTTGCTATATCTCTAGTAGTCTTTTTTATCGCAGGCAAGTCACTCAATCCTTTTTCGACAAGGGCATCACAGCTAATAGTTATCAGGCATGGACTTCTATGCCGTCGTCGGCTTCTTCCCCGTCATGCTCACTGCTCTCTACGAGACGAATCCGCTGCAAGTAGGATACAGAGGAATCGGATATCCACTCGCTATCCTCGTTGGAGCTTCTGTCGTCAATGCTTTGTTATCTTATGCGAAAGGTCATGTAAGGCAGATGTTCGTCGTTTGCGCTGTGATGATGAGTAAGCTATCTCTTCCTCCTTGTCCTTCGGTCTAAAATCAGCAGTCAAGAACTCGGCTGATCTTTCTGCATTGCACAATAGCTGGTTTCGGTGGTGCCCTCGCAGCAGCCACCCCGTTCAACCCCAACTTCGCCATCGTAATGGCCACACTCTGCTCCATCGGTATCGGCGCAATCATCGTCCCCGCTCTCACAGTCGCTTTGTACGCCTGTCCGGATCGCTACATCGGCACCACAGCGGCGTTATCACTCAGCTCTCGTTTCCTCGGTGGTTCGGTCGGGACAGCTATCTACTTTAATCTCTTCAATACGAAGATTAAGGTTAAGATTCCGGCGTATGTTGCTACGGCGGCAGTTGGAGCTGGACTCCCGGCTGGTAGTGCGATGCAGTTCGTGGGTGCTCTGCTGGGTCCTGGAGGTGGACCCAAGGCAGCGGCGGCGATACCTGGTGCAACGATGGGTGTGTTGCAAGCTACTGGGTTAGCTGTTAGGTGGGCGTATGCGGTTTCGTTAGCTTATGGTATGTTGCTTCTGAGTTCTCTCTTATTTTCTTCGATGGTACGAGACGTTCCGCCGGGGTTCAAAAGTCCACCCCAAGCACAAACTACTTCCTCATTTCGACTTTTGTCACTTCAAATCCACCGTTGAAGACTTATGCTGACATAATTCTTACATAGTCTGATATACAACTATAGCTTTTGGTGTTATCTCAATCGTCTGCTGTGCATTCCTGCCAAATATTCGAAGATTTATGACAGATCGAGTTGCTGTGGTAAGTTGTGATCTACTCATAACAAAGCATTACATGACTTCCTGCTAACTTCTGATATTTATAGGACCTACATTGACGAGGCAACACGATAACTCTACTTTTGAGTAGCCTTGGTACAAAATCGAAGCCTTGAACCTCAAAGTTTTGTCACGCTCCGCAGCAGCCAGAGACCATTGACGAGATGGATAAAAACCTTGAGAGGAGGCATTGAATTTTCGAAGTCGGCTTGCACTTTGGCATATCGAGACTGTAGTGTAGTTGTCTTGGACTTTCTTTCTGCTTTGACGGGCAGGATTGCCAGATAAAACAAACTCTCGATCTGTTACCTCCCATTCGCCAATTTCAGCTATTAGCTAATAGGAGGTCGATTTCTTTTTACTTGGCTAATAATTCAGGCGAATACGAATTGGAGACTGTAACGAGGCAATCGGATGCATGTGATTTCGACACTTGACAATTCTCGAAGAAATACTATTAGGATGACCTTGAAACTAATAGAATAGATAATGTAATATCTGATATTCCTAATAGGAGAGTAGTAGATAAGTATGACTTGACTAAGTAGTTGGTACATTAGAGCAACAAACTATGTGACACGCGGATTTGCGGAAGTGACTTCAAGATATTGATCTGGCTAGCTAATTACTCGTTGATAAGCTGTATTAGGATTGTTCAGAGTGAATAGAGATATAATGGGAGTATCGAAATCCAGTAGGAAGTACGTGTTTTAAAGATATATAGAAGTGTTAAGGATTGATCTAAAAGTCTGTCCTAGGCCGGGATTTTCAAAATCTAACAAAATGAGCTCGGAATACCTTTATATATCGATTACTTTATAAGTAACAACAGGATCTTATAATTTAGGTATAATTCTTCCTATTATGTCTATAGCCCCTTTAGCTCCTGCAAATTTGAAATATAAACACTTTTCGGGTAAGTCGTATAACTCTAGCCTCCTCCTCCGAGGCTGCTTCCCACAATTGACTCTAATTTTATAATTTCAGTTGTATGAGAAGACTTGTTTATAAAGAACTCGTAGTATAAGTATTAATTATAACAATAGTTTATTTGACTAATTATATCTTTATATAGAAGTACAAAAAAACAGCAGCGGCGACGACATGTAACAACACAGATAATTCTATTGATTTTATCTCCAGTAAACTAATCGGAGTCTCCGATTCGTATTAATCTGTAGCGGAGAAAATCTTTGCTAATAGTAATACCATTGGCTAATTTTAAATGTTGCTGAATCGGAGGTAACAGATCGGCTTGGGACACTAGAACATCCATTATACGTTTTGATAGCCTCGTGACGCTTGATGCATGATGATATGGAGTTTAGTGCAAGTTACATCGAGATCAACAGCCTCTGAAAGGTGAGATACAGTGACTTCGAAGTATAGAGCGGGAGCTTGTGACATGGCGATATAATTTGAAGTGGGATTTCCATGTCTATCGGATCAAAATCCTTGAGAACGAATTTGGCTAAATAGGAACATCAGCTACAACGGCCGTAGTGTCTTGATGGTCCGTGATAACCAAATAAAGGAGGGCGACAGGCAGGTAAACACGCTGAGCCGTGTCTAACGAAGTAAGCAAGCCTCGGTCTACAGAGGAGAATTATAGGTTTTATTATTGACTGAAGCTTGCGACATTTCACGCTGCTGAGCTGTAGTTCTGTGTGAGTAATGCAATATCACCCAGTCTCACGTTGTGGTGTACTACCAACCTGTAAAGCTACGCGACGTTCAAATTTCTGTCGAGATGAATTATGCCTGATACTACGAATGACTTCTTCTGACGTTGATCACTACAAGTAAGGACATATCGTAGCTAGGCGTGATTTAGTGATTGAGGTATAACGACTCGAGAATACTGCAAGACCAAACTACCAATCGAGGTCTTTACTGAGTTTAAATCCAATTCTGAGGCAGATGTGTCTGTCGTAGGGCCGTCGTGCAGAATTACGACTCAGCTCACGCGACCGATAGAAGCCCGATTAAAGGTTGTAAGCCTGGTAGCAATTTGACCGAGTAAAGTGTTCGTTAAAACCTCGGGGCCGTTGTAGATAGATGTCAAGTATTGGCCAGCTAAGGCGATCCCCTACTTGAACGTAAGCACTTGGAAAGATTACCACAGCTATTTTAACCCTCGGAATCACCACAATTCACAACTTGACTTATGATACATACTTATACACGCTACTCAAGTATCTTGAACCTCCAGATTTTCTTATAACGCATTGGATCATTATCTCGAAAATATTAAGCAATTCAAATCACAAAGGTCCTTCTTCTTAGAGAGTCTGTTACAAACTAAGAAATTCATCCGGGTTGTGAAATATTGAGAGGCACAATGTGTATACGCGCAAAAAAAGGATATACAGCCAATATTTGGCAGAACACGCTGATCACGCATTTCTCCATATGTGCTCAACCCAATCCTCAATTCAAATCAGCCTCGTCAAGCACGCTTCAGCAGCCAGAACCGACATCGCCTATTCGGGCAATGTTGCACTCGGGTATTACGGCTCGGCAAATTGTGCGGATAGCTACATGTTGCACAAAATCCCATCGAAACTCTGGGCTTGTTGTACGACGACATTGCTTATTGGCCGGGAGAGCAAGGCTGCTAACTTGTGGACGAAAACACAAATGATTTCCCTAGGTTTGGTTAACCTTATGATTGAACCTCAGCAAAGCGTCTGGTCTTTAGGTAGCCAATAAGCAACACCTGGCGACGGCTCCGGAGATTTAATCGCCTAGGTCTCTTGAGTGTTGCGCCTCAATATCTGTGCTGAGCCGTAATCAGACTACTGACCAACCAGAAACTCCAATTCCTCAGTCCTTATGGAAAATTCCCGTCATGCCTCGCCTAATATCACATAACACTCTCGTGCACTCGAATCATGCATCACGCCTCAGATACAGGACCATACCTAGGTACCTGCCACACAACTCATTGCACGTGACACAGATCAGCTCTTCACGTCCTCATGATCCTTCTTATCCCCTTCCAAACAAATGTATTCTTCTACATTTAATTCGTGAAATACACAACCAAGAAACCCACCCAACTCCCCACAACCCCAACCGCCGAGTAACTACTAACAAACATCAACGGCAAAAACTCCAACCTCTCCCCAAACACCACTCCATGCAGTAAACTACAATACGCCACCAGCGGGATACTAACAGCAATATAAACCAAGCTAAATCTGTCCAACAGAAAGAATCTGCTCTTCTTACTCGCAGGTGCCAATCTATCAAACGCCAACAAAAACATCACCAGCCAAAGAATAGTGTAGACAGTCTTGATGGGGAATTCGGCAGCGGTGAAGAGCAAGGGAAAGAGAGAGACATGGCCCGCGACAGCGAGAGGGCGGAAGGCCCCAAGGTAGCGCCGATCTTTGAGAGCGATGAGTGAGAATGGAATGATGACAAGTAGGATGGCTTTTTCGTGGACGTGCCAGCCGAAGAGGAAGGATGCGTAGCCGCAGAGGGTGACGGCGCCGATGAATGTTTCCCAGGTGGGGGTGAGGAAGAGTTTAATCAGAGGAATGATTTGGAAGACTAGAGTCAGAACAAATGTCGTCCGAGCTGTGATTTCGGGGAGCACGGCGAATGAGGAGTCGCCTACTAGACCTCTAGTGACACTGATTATGGCTTCTTGATTGACAGAGAGCTTGAGGTATGGGGCAGCTGATCGTATCAGCGAATGGAAGTAATATAAGTTGAGATGTGAGATAACATACCGTAGATCAAGATCCGATCAGTGAACGAATACATAGCCCACACATTCGGAGCCCAATATGCATGACACAGTCCTCTAGAAAATGGGAACAGCCTGCTCATCAGCTGCGGTATCTGACCCCAATATGCGAAAGGTCCAAATGCAGCCCCAAAAATAGCGACGATCCCCATCCCTAGCTTGATTGCTTTTCCGAATTTGACGTGAAACATTGACTTTGGTCCTAGACAATATGCCCGTAGAAGATAGACGAAATATGCCGGAGCTAGGTAGAGATAGATGTGCTTCAAGCAGAGGAGGGTTGCGAAGAGTAGCCCGCTAGCCAGTAGAGTTGACTTCTTTCTTGCCAAGACCAGGGAGAGGATCAAGAGGCCGTACATGAAGCCATTGTATTGGAAATGGATATGATCAATAATCAGAAGTCCGGGGGAGAGCAGGATCGAGAGAGCAGCGGCATGCGACGCCCGTTTCGATTCTGGTGAAGACGATTGAACGAAGCTTATGGGTCAGCATTTTCTCTGGCACGGAGGTCGCAGACGTACAGATAAAGTGCAAACACCAAGACCAGTTCCGTAACTATCACACTCGCTCTCTGAAAGTATATCGTCTGCCAACTATCGTAACCCAAATTAAACACTTTCAACATCTCCGGATCCGCCAACTTCGCGCCTTGTGATAATATCCATTCGAAATAGGCGAAGAAGGGAGGGTAATCGAGAGTCCATTCTGAAGTTTTCTCGTAGTACCATTCTTGAACGGGGAGACTATTGGTAATTGCTAGCCAATTCCTATGGACTTCGAAATCGGTGGATTTGCTGGAGAGGAGAGGTTAGTGAGGTTCTGGAAAGGGAAAGGAGGAGGGGCGTACTAGGCGGGGAGAAGAAGCAATTTGAATGCGGTTGCTACGACCGCACATTGTGCTATCGAGGGATATAGTTCCGCCATCTAGACATTCTTTACAACGATGCATCAATCGGTGTTCGAGTAGGCATTGGGATGATATCCAACTGCCATTTACTACTGTCTATACTGCCGCGTCTCACCGCCCTTATATTGACCACCACAGCATCATTGGTCACGGTCTCGACTGTCAATACGTGTACCTCTTTATCTACCTACCTACCTACCTATCTATCTCAATCCCGAAAATGGATCTCGTTCCAGCAACAGTTGTAGTCAAGCATTTTGTCACGCATTCCTTCACTCTTGAACTCGGACCTTCAATCACCAGTCTGGGAAGACCGATCCGCAACGTGATTTTTGCCGCGGTTGTAATATATTGCATCGGTGACATCGTCCGTGGTTCCCTGCAAGCTGTCCTCAAGAGCTCGAGCAACTCCAGTTCCAGAAGAGCCAGCGAGGACCTGGACTGACACAGTAAGCCACGGCCAAAGTCAGATTGATTGTCCCAGCGCGTATATTTTTACGACCAGTTCTTCTTTTCTTATATTCATTCCAATTGCGATTACAGTTGAGCTCGACTTGCGCACGAGAGTTTTCTAGCTGCTGGATCAGTCAATAGAATTAGAATAGCTGTAGCTGTCGCTGTCGCTGTCACACGAGCTCTACCCACCACCCACCACCATGCATTTCTCAACACCAACACCCCTCCTTGCTTCTTTTTTCTTCAGTTATGTACAAGCGACGTACCTACACAATGAGCTTTCCTTCGGTCACCAAGACAAGTAAACTCCCTTCCTCCCCTTCCCTACCCAAAGCCCCCTCTAACGGAAGCCTCAGGATGTCTCCCAACCTCCGCGCCGTACCCAACTGGCATCTCCTAGCCTCAGACTCGCATGTCGATATCCTCTCCAACAAGCTCGTCCTTACGCCCCCGGCGCCCGGCAGTCAACGCGCAGGCGTCTGGTCTGAGAAAGTCCTCCAACACCAATACTGGACCGTTGACGTGGATTTCCGCGCCACAGGACCGGAGAGGGCAAATGGGAATCTGCAGGTGTGGTATGTGAAGAATGGGCAAAGTGTGGTGGGCATGAATAGTCTTTATACGGTTGGAAAATTTGATGGGTTGGTTTTGGTTGTTGATCAGTATGCTGGTTCGGTATGTCTTCTTTTGATCACTTAAGAACTTATGCCGAAATGTGTTGCTAATAATCGGTAGGCAGGATATATCAGAGGGTTTTTGAACGACGGAAACACCGATTACTCCACCCACCACAGCATCGACAGCCTCGCCTTCGGCCACTGTGAATACTCCTACCGAAATCTAGGACGACCATCTCGAATAGCAATCCAGCAATCGTCCTCCGGGTTCAAAGTAACAGTTGATGGGCACAACTGTTTTGATACAAACAAGATTACGCTTCCCCTGGGAAACAATTTCGGAATCACAGCCGCCAGTGCTGAAAACCCTGATTCATTCGAAGTATTCAAGTTCGTTACTACGACCGAAAACCATACACCTGACGTTCAAGAGCCTGGTCAGACTCCAAACGAACCCATCAAGCATCAGAGAGGAGGTTCTGTTCCCTATAGCGAGCCCATTCCCTACGAAGCAGCAAGCAAATACACATCCTCCAGCGAGCAATTCGCCGACCTCCACAACCGCTTGCAAAGCATGATGAAACAAATCTCCGCCGCCACTCGCGACGCGACACATTTCTCCACCACTGCTCAAAAATCAACCGACGATCTCGCGCAACGACTCGCTCGTATCGAAGGCTCGGTGGCAGAGTTACATTCTTTCAGAGAGAAACTAGATGCGATTCAGGCCGATGTGAGACAGACGAAGGCCGATTTTCATAATCAGTTGGATACACATGTGATGGGTATCAAAAAAGATGTGAGCGCTACTCATGATAGAATACTGGATACTCATGATAGATTACACCATACGTTTTCGCAGGGACATGGGATTTGGAGTATTGTTTTAGTGGTCGTGGGGAGTCAGCTTGTGCTTGTGGGTGCGTATATAGCGTACAAGAAGAGGAGGGCCGGAAACCACATGAAGTATTTGTGAGGGGGTGAGGTGGTTTGTAACATACCTAAGGTAGATTAGGATTGGCGATTTGAGCGGAAGCGAGGAGACGATTGAACGGGGCTTAAGCGATCAAGTAAATACAGCCTAGGAACTGGCCGATTGATGGACTTCGTATACACGCTAAAATTACAAACCACAATTTCAAAAACCCTCTCTCCTCACTAAATACTCATAGTGATTTGAAAAGCCAATCAGCAACAAGTAGCTGCAACGGCTCTAGAGTTTCAACAGGAATTTACTCTTCCCATCATGAGTCAAGCACTGACTGACCGACACCTGCTAAGCCGTAATCGAATCAATCGACGAATAATAGAAATCTAGCCCTATATCACCGGAAGATTCCCTCATCAGCAGCCACTACCTGCAAAGGGCCTGTAACTTCGACGACATTCGCTGAAAGAGCCTCATTTTTGACCGGAGACCTGGTACGGTATAGATAGCGTCTGGCTAAGCCGTAATTTTATAACACTAACATATGACGTACGATTTTAACCAGTCTCAACATACACGGCGTTCCAGGTAATGAATCGACCATCGGTTTCGTAAATTGTGGCTGCTGGCGAGGACAGAATAATAAAGGGAGCGAAGGTCTAGTGTAGGTAGGTAGGTAGGTGGCGATCTCTTGAGCGGAAGCGAGAAAATTAGTGCGGGTCAAGCGAGCAAGTAAATAAACCTTAGGCTTGGCCGATGGGCGGACTTTGCATATGGTAGGAAGTAGGATGTCCGCCTTCAGACCAGTCACTCCTAACTTCCCACTACTTAGAAACCTGTGGGTAAACTAGTCTCCTTTAATGGCCGAGTGGCTTATGGCTTAGCTCCATTATTTGCATGGTGCATAAGTCTAAGCTGACTTGATCGAGAGACATGTCCGAAGGTATACTCGCATCCTCCTGTAAGCCTGTATGGATCAATCAGCAGCAACTGGCTTCACTGGTCTCATAGATTCTGAAAATAAATAAAACAATTATGCAGGAGCTGAGCCGTGATCATGCGAGATTGACGGATAGCATGCAGCCACTCGGTTTGCCAAGAAGCCTGAACCTACTAAAGCCCTGGACCCTATAGTTTCATTGGAATGTTCTGCCCTGTTTACAAGTGACCTAGTAGGTTGAGGCTTCTAGAGGTTCCGAGCAGCTGCAAGCCATCGGCTTATATGTTCTGGCACCAATAAGCAGTTCCTGACTGCTACGGCACCTCACTTTCGACCGTTTTTTGAGAAGCAGGCACTGAATGCAGGTTTACTTCTACTTCTTCGGGCGATGCTGAGCCGTGATTCTATGTCTTTAACAAGTGGTACGTTATCATCTCCAGTTGCCTATGACTAATTTGATGAGCCGATTCTCATATCTGCGACAGCGCTAATATATTCATCATAATTACAAAATGCTGAAGAACGAATACTTGAATTTTTTTAAAAACCTATCACCATTTCCATGGCATTTGCCAGAGAGAAAGTTTGACTTGAATTAATTGGATTTCGGAAAGTGTCTCGGATAATGTAGATTGAAGCAAGCAGGCAGAATAGATGTCTTTAGCGACGTCTAACTCTCCAATATTCCAACAAACTCCTGTATTTGTAAGTGATTCGATGCTGAAGCACAGTTTTTTTTGACTCGTCATATTCCTCTTTTGCGGTGGGTCTTGAGGGAACCTGACTTCTCGCAATCTCCGTACATTTCAATGTTTCATTGATTACCCCTAAGACTTTCATTCTGGTAACACTTTGTAGAGACCTGTCTAAATCACCCTCAGTGGCAAGTTTCTCGAGGCAGACGATCGACCATCTTCAGACTCAAAGAGCCGGTCTCATTACAATTGTACGCAATCTTTTGACCCGCTGATTTTTAGCAGGGCGAATCACATCTCACGGCTCAGCAGTTTTTGAGTTTCCTCCTGTTCCGTTTGGTGCTATGATAAATCGCCTGAAGCTCTGGGAGCGACATGAACAGTCGTTAGTCATTGGTCAGCATGGGTTATACAAGCACGAGTTAAGACACCCGATGATCCCGATCCCGCCGGTGTACCTGCGCCGAATACGCCTCTCGGGCTATGGGTGCGGCACTAGCAATGGCTGGAGGTTTTTGCTTTTCCAGTGCAACTCTTTTTTTGAGTACTGCAGCAACCGACTTGGCATGTTGGTCTGTATAAAAGAAGACGGGTCTGCAAAAACCCCTGGCACAATACCTTTTGCCCATACAAGACTCTGATAGCAGCTGCTGAGTTTAACTTCAGAAATATACACTTCAGCCTCAATACGCTTGGAACTGGTGGTACTAATCAGCATCGTTTAGCTATGACGGTCGCAACAATCCAGCAGATTCTAAAGTCAATCCCCAGTCCAAAAAACTCTAACTTTGCCTGCTGAGCCGTAAAACGGCGAAGCTGACGAATATTGCATAGCAATATGCAAGCCATCAGGAGATGTGTCCCGGCTCCCATAGGTAGCTAACCAGCTCCAACGGCTCTATAGTTTCGACGTTGCTCGCTGTAGAGCCGCTGTATTGTTGTTCGATGAAGATCAATGCGCTGAGGCTGCTAAGCCGTGAGTTTGCAACGCTAATGATATCCAACATACTAC
>JACBAH010006983.1:0-18482 GCA_014282315.1 Neospermospora avenae | reverse complement strand
TACATGACCTGGTTGTTTCAACACTTGAAGTTTTTGAAAAGACTACCAATTCGAAGTATATATAAGGTATACCTTACTATATTTTCCCTTCTATTTTCGCTCCTTTCTATATTACTAAACCTCGAATACTAAAATAGTAAGTATATAGTTCAAAGTTTTATCTAAGTATCATTAATCAAAAAGTCCGTCTGGGATCGGAATTCTTAATTTTGACTTTAAAGGCACGGAATACCTTTTATCAAGTTCTTTACTTGTAATATAGAAGATCTTGTTTCATTTTGCTATGATCTCTCTACTCTAGTTGTCGCCGCTTTTCCGAAATTCCTAAATATATCATTTTACGGGTAGCTGTGTAACCCCAGCCTCCTCGCAGGCTATTTTTGTAATAATTCTATTATTATAAGTCTAAGTATAGGAGTCTACGTCTATATAGATTAATCAGAACTTATTAGTATATAATATCAATATCAGAATAATCTAATTAATTAATAGAACTATGGGTAGAGAGCTGTAGCGCTAGCGAGGGTGTAATAAGAAGTAAGAAATTAGATTTTTGTTTGCTCTAGTATACCAACCGGAGTCTCCGATTCGTATTTATTGTTTTGTTGCTGAATTTTAAGAAAAATTGGCCAATAGGAGATAGAATCGGCCAATCGGAAAAATCGTTGAATTGGAGGTAACAGATCGAACAGCCTTCTTGTGCTATAAACTTTATTGAACTACCATACCTAACCAACATCTGCACTCCATTTCGCTCGTGTAATACTCCTACCTTTCGTTCATATGCGATCTCGTGCTCGTCTGTTGGCATCTACCTCCGACAAAGACTTCTGTAAGCATTCTTTGTTTCCTTGCATCGCTTGCAAGTATTCCTTCGCTTACTAAGATAGCTGGGGCAAATTTCTTTGGTCTCTCTTTGTTCAGAATTGTTGCCTTCGATTTCATTGTGTGTCTAAATTCTTCTTCCCTGGTAAGAGATCCATCTCCATAAATCTAGCTACCTCCACAAATTTTCGGGATGAGACTTGGAAAGTTCGAGTTGCTCAAAGCATGTTATCGAGTTATCGGGAAATTGCGTTCTATAGAAGACTGAATAGACGGCAGCTAAAGTGATGTGGTCTATTGCATGAAGTTATTTTTAATAAGAGACATAATAGCTTGGACAGCTATGGAGAAGCATGACTAGCTCTTCAGGCTGTTGTTGGATCTGAACAGGAAGGCGGTATTGTCACTAACCGGGAAACAGAAACATGAACTAAGACAAGATCCTCCAGTGGTAAATATAAAGAACCATCATATCTCTTCCATAAGATTTTTCGTCCAATCCTGTTGCGCAGTTCTCACTCTCGGACCCGCACTCCACTAGAATAACTAATTCTACTGAAGCTCAATACTTTCCAATCGTCTTCATCACCTCAAGCAAGATGCCGGAATCAAGAAGTTCAAGAGGAAAGCAGCGCTTTCGAGAAATCGTACTGAAGATAATCAAGCATTTCAATGACTCGAATTACAATCTGATCCAACGGAAACGCGACTCCATCCTAGCTTATCACGCCATTCGCACCAACAACGTGGAAGGCTACCTCGCCATTCCACGGCGCTGTTCAAGATGGGGCACACTGATCCCCCAAGCCATCGCTAAGAAGCTGGATGTACCACGAGATTCACTTTGCGGGGTCCTACTGGTAGTACCCGGGAGACGTGGAGCCATCTCAGGTCCAAGAGTTGCGCGATTTGTCGAGGAGTTCAGCCCGTCGTCATCGCTGAGAAACAGAAGCGACCCTCCGCCAGATGACTTTGTGCATAAACACAAATTTTCAGACCGTCAAAATGCCTCCCTAGCAGCTTCAGAAGCAATCTTCGATTCCCAACCTCTTATTGCGCTGCAGAATCAACGTCTATCGTACCTCCCAGACGATTTCCAAGTAGCACTCTCTGCATCTCGACCTTTTACTAACACTCAGGATGATGAGAATGATGATCTCTATACTATGCTCATGGCACATGTCCAAGAGCCTTTGGATGAAAGTGAACCACTTCTCTCGGAAATACAAAGTTATTCGACCCAACGACATCCCAGTACTGAATCAGAAAATAATCGGTGGCCTGCGGATGCAAAGAGTGCGAAAATGCTCGCCCGCAACGGCGTGGTAACGCTTCAGACCTCATCCTCACCTGAAAGTGTACCTGGACCTAATGTTGTCGACACAAGCAGGACTTCTGTGCCGTCCACCTTGAAGCGCATAGATCGTCTTTCTAATCTTCGTCGGGAATATTCTGCTGGTTCGGACCTTTCCCACGATTCGTAGCATGATTGGGCCGCAAATGAAGGAAATCCAGGGTGCTTGAGAACGAGATTGGCGAGTGAGACGAGAAATGAACTTTGTCTAGGACTGGAAGCCCCTTGTCGGGAGAAACCTTCGAAGTCTCTTGGTAAGTTGAATATCTCCTTCGCTTCTTACTCTTCTATATTTTCTGATAATGGTAACCAAAAGTTTTCTCGTGCATACTGTTTGAATACCCATCTTTTACGTGATACTATGTAAGTTCTTCATGACTTGTGCTTGATTTAAAAACTCTGACCTTGCTAATTTCTCGATCAAAATTGGTCTCGTTTCTTATGACTAGCAGAACTAGGCTACGAATCTTGAGTAGTATCTAAACATCGCTCGGTGATCAAGTATGGCATGAAATACACTGGTATTTACATGCTATGTTCTATAGCACATATCAGTGATGGCTTTTGCTTGAGCACTGATGCGCACAATAGATACGTGTAACATGCTTGCTCATCTATTTACTTCTCGCTTAACCTTTCATCGTGACACTAGCAATCATCACGAGTCTTCGATCCTATACTTTGTGTTTACCATAGCCATCCATCACTCGCCATAAACGCACATGAGAAGATTCATTTTTTCTATATCGTGTCATCAGAGATACTCTGACAGTCATCTGTCTTCAGGTTTTGGGAAGCTAGCTAGACGTAAGTGCCCGCTAGTGTCAAGTCCGGGGACGATCCGGCTATCCTGATGACTGACATATCACACTCATGGAATCTCCTACCCATCTACCTCATACCGCAAATACAGTACTACCTATGAAAGCAAGACTGTCAGGCTTCTCATCAATCACAGTCACCCCGTATTAAATTAAGCCGTCAATTTATTTATTCCTCTCCCAAAGACAGATCACGAGCTAAAAACACAATGGACGAAGCGATCGTAAATCTTCTTCCAAAAGATAAAGTATTAGCGGCAATCATCTACAACACATTTCTCTGGACGCTCGCCATCCTCATCGCCTTACTCTTCCTCTCAACATGCGCTGGCTGCACCATCAAAGAGCTCGTTACGAATCAGATACCTTTAGAGGCTAGGAACTCACATTCCGAGCCTTCCGACGAATCGAAAGATGTTACGGAGAATGAAGAGAAGGAAGGGGAAGAATTTCTCGCCTTGAAGACTTTCAGGGAAGTCCATGGGAGGACGGGAATTAGGGATTTGGATGATGTGGTGGTGATGGATCCTGAGAGTGAGGAGGAGATGGATGAGGTGGATGACCAAGAGGCGCTGAGAATGAAGATTGAGTGTGAGAGGTTGCGTCAAGGGTGCGAGAGTCGGAGTTGTGAGGAGGATGCTGAGGAAGGAAAGAGGTGATAGGCTTGTTTGGATTGCGTCGTATAGCTGGGGATGGAGTACTGTACGATGCGCTCAATCACCCATATGCCTTAATTCTTTTTTGAGCGTCATCACTTTAACATTAATGGAAAGATGAAATGACCACATTATCAGTCGGTTTCTCTTCTGGGTGGGTCAGGCGGGTCATTCATTATAGGGTCGAACAAGGTAGACTTACCCAAAGTAAATCGATCCTTTTAAATTCTCAAACATACCCAGAGGAATCATTGAGTTCAAGAACATTAGATACGGAGATCATATACAACGAAAGCAATTTCTACAGTTGGTCTTCTAAAATTGGAAAACTCAATCCACGCACAGAGTCTCGAAACAGGACAAGAACCAAGACCCGGTACTAGTGGCTAGTCCTGGCGGTTCGTCCAATCTTTATCTATTCTTGGAGAATACCGATGTCAGTGATATCGCATACTAGACTACCTGGGTAGCTACGGCAGCTGACTGGCTATACACATACTGGACAATTGATGGAAACTTATGTCCGAATGAGTGATCTATTTCCAAATTTTGGTTTGAGCGGGGGCCTCAGATGATGGAGGGGTACTGGGTTCGAGGAGTGCAAATATCAACCCGGAAACAAATAATTCTACAATAGGATTGATATCAATATGTACTACTTCAAATATTGCGGTACACTTGGCCACACAGCCAGGTCGTTCGAAGGGTATATAACATGTATTCCACACCAAGCTCGCCGCCATTCTTTGGCATCCAAAGTCCAATACCATCCATTTGTGGAGATCCTCTCCATATTCCATACCACGCCTGATTCAAATGCAGACAAATCACCTGACGCCATCCCATCCCATCCCATCCGACTCCCTGCCATGCAGCATAAAAGAATATCGTTACAAATCACATCTCCAATTCAACTAATATAGCCAATGTCAGCTCCATCTCGCAGCTCCCCTCTCCCCAGATCTCCGATCCCTTCGTCCTCGCTCCAGCTCTACAGGTGGTGGCCTTCTAGGTTCAAACATCCGCATCTCTGAAGGCGTCTTAACCCCATCGTTGAGAAACTGATCCGAGCTCCCGCTCATCGATCTTCGATCGATCGGATCTCGGTACCTGCTGCGATAAAATACGACAATACCGATCACCAGGAGAGTCAAGGTCACCGAACCGACTGCTACGCCGATCTTGGCGGTGAGAGAGATGTTGGGGTGAGAAGGCGCTGGTCGGTAATGATGCGGTTGCGCTTCTTGCGATTCGAGTGGGGGGAGATGATCGATAGCGGTGACTATTTCGCTCGATTTTACTTGAGGTAGAAATCGGAAAGCATCAGATTGAATTGTTGCTGACGATGAGTCGTCTTTGAGTTGGAGGACATAATCATCTGACGAAAGAGTTGAGGGAGGCGTCCACACCATATATGATTGCCGAATACCAGCTGTCAATATGTTAGTAAAGAACCAATATGTCGATATAGGAGAGCGGAGCTTACTGGCAATGATTTCTACGTCATTGAAACTATTCTCGGTCCCGTTTTGTAATGTGAGAGTTGTAGTCCCCGAGGCTCCAGACCAGGTCAGATTAAATCGGACCCCGGCAGTCAGACCAGCTAAAGACGGATCTGTGAACGCTAGAGCGGCAGCTGATTTCTGAACTGCGAAAATGGATAACAGGCATGCAAGCAGCAAGGCTCTCTTTCCATCTGATACCGGCATCTTATTCTGGGTCGCGGCTATCGCTTCAATCGGTCACAGATATATCCTGAGCTCATTTTCAATCGAACGAGGAGGGAAATGGGGTTGTTATTATGTCTGCTGGAGATCTTGGGAACGAGCTCGCTGCGGCCGACTTGCCGTGCTTGGAGTTTGCTTGGCCTCTGGTGAGTTTCAAATTGGGACGCGACTGGGCCTTATTTCCTAAGGACAAGAGGCGACAAGCTCGCTATGATTGGCCCGGGCAGCAAAAGACAGCAATGCAAGCATTGGCACTCAGTCACGCATACCTTGGATGCTGTCAGCCTCCTTGGACCTCGCCGGCGCCTTGCCTCAGCATAAGAGTTGTGACACGCCCCCAAGATCTTGACTCGAAGCTGTGATCAAAGAACAAGACCGAATTGTGCTTCCAGCGCCTTGCCGCTCCTTGACGACTTCCGGATAACTCATGCCGATGCATTTGAGGGAATAACAAGAGTAATATGGCCCCTTTGATGGCATCCAGCACTCGCTGGCACCGCTGGGCAGCTGCGGACTCAAGACAATATCGAGACAACAAGACACCATGATTCGTAAGGGACAGAGGTCTTGTCCTTGTAGCGCGTTGTGAGTGGTGAACACGCCCTTAGACTCTTGGTGTTGTCTGGGCAGAGGGAATTCCCATTAAATTAATTGCCTTTTGTCGCTTCACTTGGCGCGCTCTTTGATGCCGCTTTTAGCAGCGCCGCGGCTGTGATCTCCTTTTTGGACTGAAGATCATCAGTACACGCTGCTATTGTGAAGAGAGCCCTCCCATAGGATCTTCTCGATACTACCTATAGAGCGCGATACCACCTATAGAGCGCTTCAGAGCCTCCATCAAGATTCGTGCGCTGATTTGGTCTTCGTTACCCATTCCTTTCTTTTGAATTGGCAGTATTGGAAATCTTCGGAAAACCTGCTTCTCGTGCACCAAGTCTTGTCATGACCCCTTTATTTATTTAACTTATTCCTCTTCTTGCTTTTGCTTTTCTTGATTCTGACTTTGTGATTCTTAGATTGAATCGTGTACAGTGTTTTACTAGCTCCGTTAAAGTGAACGTTATTGCTTGCTTGAGTTGCGGACCAATCACCTCCACGTCCCACTTCCCCAAGCAATTCTGGGATCAATACTCCTTGAAGTAGAAGTATTGAACTTCTTGGCTCGATACGTGATCACCATGGCGCCTTATTGTTCCCGCTTGACATCGGGCGTAGAGGCAAGCGAGGCTGTAGTTCTGAAAAGGTGTACCAGATCGAGTTAGTCATCAGTACTAGCAGTTCGGAGGACAAATAGGATCGATTTGAGAGGAGAGGATTCGACGGGAGGAGACGGTACTACATTCTCGTTTCATCCGATCTCGCCTCAGTTGCCTCCACCGAACTAACTAACTCACAACATATCCTTCACAACGGTTAGTGGAAGTTATAGAGAGCCATACTCTTCGACATATGGATTCGCCCTGTTCATCCAACTATCGCCCATCTCCATCAGCCCTAAAATTTGCATCGTACTCTTCTCCCTCCCTACTGTCACTGCCTTAAACTCTTCTGTGGCCACCCTCTTCTTGTTCGCCGCGAACACCTGGTTGGAATTAATTGAATGCGTGTCACATACTCATCAATGATCTAAATTCCATCCGGACTATCATCGTTGTGCAGAGTCGAGATAGACAGGTATGAATCTCAAGCGCGAAGACCTATCCATCCATCTCCTCAGCATGAATCCTTATGCTCCTCCGATATCAGCTTTCCACTTTATCAATGTCGTAGGACAGTTTCGTGGCTTTGAAAGGCATGATCATAGAGACAAGTTACGAACGTAAAGTCTTGGGATCGGTGAATCCAATGACTCCGAATAGTAGTGATGTTTCAAGGTCTTAGCTAGACTTGTAGAACTTATCAGATTCTAGCCCGCGATATCGTTCGTGATCTCCGTATCTTGGAAGAGCGAAGTCACTCAATTCTTTACTGACTTCAGATTTGTACTCTATTTCCGTCCGTGACATTTGAGAAGCAAGAAAGTAAAGTCCATGGATGTCTCTACGATAGAAATTAGATTTAGAGATAATGAAACTGTTGAACTGCTTCAATTACTATTTAAAAACTACTTGAGTACAGTCCTCAAAATCTAGCATGACTTATGACCCTATATCTTACTAGGGCGTCCAGACTACTACTCAATTTCATAAATCATGATAGCAAGTGTCCAAGAATACTTCCATGACTTTGATCCAAGCATGGTCTAGCACGATCCCTTGTACAAGCTCACCAGCCGGCGGCACCCAACACCTATCCTCAACACCTTGCTAACATAGATCCATCCCGTCATTAATTCGAACGCCAAATTCATCTCCTAGACCATCACGAGGGAGCTGTCGGGTGACATGATTTTTTGCCGATCGTTCGTATTGCCCGCTTTTTTGATGTAAGGCGGAACCACGATTGCTTTTGCAGGCTGGTAATCTTCGGCTTGGCTCGGGACATCTTCTTCGTCACATTCCGAGACGCTGGTTGCGATACTGTCTTCGCGAGTTCGAGAAATAGAGTCCTGGTCGTCGCTTTCGGAAAGATCATCTTCATCCGCGTCGGGTAAAGGAGTTGCAGCAGCCCAAGACATGTCGGGAAGGATGACACCCTCTGTAGGTTGACTTGGTGGTGTAGCGATCGTTACCTCTTCCTGTACAGGAGCGATCTGAGACGCTTCTGGTTTCTCAGACTCTGGGATATTGGTAACTCCAGGTGCAATGCAATCGTAGAACAGCATGAAAACACCTCCTTGACCAAGAACTTTCTCTTCGGTTGTTTTCGTGACTTCATCATCACTCAACCTCCACCATTGCTCTTTGCGCGGACTCTCTTTCTCGTCATCGATATCCTCTGATTCGGGCGCTGTAGATTTCTTATAGCACACGTAATGTCCGTTGTCGTGTCTCCCGTAATGTGTAACAACTGCTCGAAGCTCGTACATCGGACCACGAAGTCTTGAAGGCCGCCTTATGCTGGCAATCATAGGCTTATCTGGGTTCAGTAACCATTCTTCGGTCATTACATCCTCAGTCGCTCCCGAGCTACCAAGGCACCATGGCCCAAGATCTAAGACTCGGGGGAACTTGACGTGCGAGAGGTTCTTCTTCAACTCGCCTGTCATTTCATCGAATAGACTCCGATTGAAGTGAACAACTAATGATTTTGGAGGCCGAGCAACCACTGCTTGTCGTGATTTGGTAGACGACGTCCGGTTCTTTGAAGGAATTGTGAGCTTCTTTGCCAACGTCTTCTCTTCGTAGTCATCTTCTTCCAAGGCAGTCTCGATCGCTGCTAGTCTATCTGCGGTCTTCTCCAAGGCTCCGTCCGATGACTCGGATGAATTTCCCCTCTCTACGAGAAGGTTGAGTAGCCTTCGATACTTGAGTAGCGTACACTTGCCACACTCGACCCCTTCTATTAGCTCCAGTTTGGTGTACTCGTCCAAGCATTCCGCGACATCGCATTCCCACGTCCTTGTCAAGGGCACCGTCAAACAGTTGAAGGGGATCATGGAGAGCCCCTCTGAGTACCCGCATTGCATACAACCAACGCGCTGCGCAATCAAGCCTTCGAGAGGATTTCGAAATGATGATAACGAAGGAACCTCCAAAGAGTCTTCCGACTCAAAACCTCGAGAGGATCGTGACGATCTCGCAATAACCCCCACTTCTTTATCAATCTCATCAAGCACTTTCGAAAAGTACTCCTGTGCATCTTGCTGTTGCCAGCTACTCATGTTCTTCAGCGCTGCGGGCGTCCAGATCCGCCTCCCATTATTCGCAGGATCGTTCAATGTCGCTATTAATTCTCTCAAAGCCTCTGCCATCCTCATGTCAGGCTTATGTTCTTCGTCCACCGCTTCGATCGTAGGGTTTGTGAGATATTCATTTAACGAGTCCAGCGACGCCAGCCCTTGGAGGACGCTGTTCTGGTAACATGAATTATCCCAATTGCCTAGGCCCGCTGGCCTTCCATCCTGTGCGCTCCTAGATAGACGTGTCAGTAAAGTCGTCCTAACAGTGTCTCGAAATTACTTGTTGTGACATTATAGGAGATTTTGAACCCGACCAGTACTCACAAATTGATTCCTGGTAGAGTAGAAAGCCGCCTCCTCCCGGCCTGCGCAACCGATTCTATAATGCCCCCAGGGCTATCCGTACCGAGCACACGCCGCATAACTTCACACTTTTCCGCATGTGTCCTCCGTATGTTCCTCAGAGCCGGGTTCGTAAGTCGTAAAGGATTCTGGTGACGGTCAATAGCATCGAGAAGTCGTGATGGCGTTATGTAAACCAGTGCGTTCCACAGGAGCTCTGGAAAAGGTAGGACGTCGTAGTCGAGGATAGAGAGAATATGGTAGACTACGGGGAGTCCAAAGACAATTAGAGCGACGACTATTCCTACGCGGTTTTTGTTTGAAGATCTAATAACACCCTGCGAGAAGTCCTGGTGGTAGTCTTCGTAGAGGTCACCGTCGAACAGGTCCTGATAGCCCGGGTCTGAGGGACTCATGATAGTGCATGTGGCCTCGATGTGAACATGGCAGATTTAATGGGATTATTCGATCTAGCGAAGCTATACTGGAATTGTGTTAGAGGTTGTGGTTAGAGTGGTTTGCGGCAAGTGAGCTTTGGTACAAAGCCCGTCAGGACGGTGGTGTGGAAGGCGCGAGGCTAGGCAAATGTCTCCGACGAACCTCTTCGACCAGCATTCAGTACCCTGGAAGTTTCCAAGGAGTGTGTTTCAAAAATATTCCAATGTCTTCCAATCTTAAAAGACTTTTGTTAAAGAGGAACACTAAATCAGGGAAGTTTTATATTTCTTGACTTGAAGGATAAAGTAGAATTACGAAAGTATTATGAGACTTGTCTTGGAAAATACTGCATTAGTGCTTTGGAACTTTAGTAAGTAAAGTTAAGAAACTGAGGGAAGACTTCGAGAAATTTGATTGAGATGTCATAACAGTTAGCAAAGTGCTAGAAGACTTTCTTCTCTTAGTATCTACTCGTATAACAAAGAGTAAACTGATACTTCGCTGCTCGCTTTTCTTCACGGGACATGACCTGAGACAACCTCGAAATGATATCGCAAATCAATTCGGAGCCACGAAATTAACCCCGAGTATTACCTAAAGTGTCCCTCTAAATTCTACAATCAGCTGACGGATTATTGATTTGACAATTTTACCTGGACTAGAGGCTCCTTACGAGTTCGAAAGTAATTGCTTTGATGGACGCCCATTAGCTTGGCATTGGCGGGATGCTGTCAGATATTTTGCCGAGTCTTTTGAGAATTTCTAGTATCACAACCCCCACATTCCAGGACAACGACCTGGGCACATAATACAATGGCAAAGACAGCGCCAATCAAGGGAAAGAAGGGCGGTAATTACTACCTCGCTCACGACTTGGCAGAGATATCCTAACATCCTTTTAGCGACTTCAGTGCACTCGCGCGCAGCCAAACGCGCATCCTCTCCCTCAATCGACACCGACAAATCCCTAAAAGACATCAAGCCCCCCACAACAACAAAGTCCCAACGTGCATCTGTCCTAGCCATCCACCAAGGAGCCGGGATATCCAAGAAGTCCAAAAATGGCCGGAAATCCGTCCTGAGCGCAAAGGCGAAGAGGCGGCAGGAGAAAGGATTAGATCGCGCCGAAGCCGTTATTGACAAGAAGGAGATCAGGATTGAGAAGAGTAGGGATCGCGCTAGGACTGTGCAGGAGAGAGCGAAGGCTTGGGAGGAGCAAAATAAGAAGATTCTTGCGCAAAAGGAGAAGGATGAAGCTTTAGCGGCAGAGAAGGAGAAGGAGAAGGCGATGGAGGACGAGGATTGGCAGGATGCTGAGGATATGGAGGAGGATGTTCAGATTGAGGGGGCGCCTAAAGTAGCTGCTGATGAGGTTATTATGGAGGATGTTGAAACTGCGAAGTCGGTGCCCTTGCCGACTGAGGAGGACGAGATTCTATGAGCTTACGAGTTTTATGATTTGCATCTGGATGGCGTTATGGCTATGGCTTGGGGTGTTGAAAAGGCAGATCCTATTACAAGGATTGATATCACAGACTCTGTCAGAATTTTGATACTGAATAAGCTCATTGCAAAGATCATTGTAAAGATCGCACGAGCAATAATACAATCCACATTCTGAAAGCAAATTCACAAACTTGTCCGAGGATTGATACCTCTGTACATTTCAAAACAGATTGTTGCGAGCCACTTCACTTATCCTCTATCCGCTATCCAAAGTTCAGACTGAGTCTTGATTCTTGGTCTCTTCGATACATTTTTGTATGGCGGACGCACATATCCTTATCGATCTTGAAAACTTCCGCCTCGTCCCAAATTTAATTCACATCCCTGCATGCGCAGCGGGAAGCCTAGCTTAAAGCACCCTAGTCTTCAGCCTTGTGAACCTCAAATTTATACTTGGACAGCTTCCCAGCACTCCAATTCTACCCCAATACACAACTCGCCACGACCTCCACAATGCCACCCAAACGCATGACCGCGAACCCAATCCAGGCACCTCGACATAGACCTGGAAAGGTAGTAGAAGAAGCCGATTCCTCCGACTCCGACGCCAGCGATGATGAGAACTCTACCCCAGCCGCGCCATCTAGGATCGCTCCCCCGCCAAAAGCCTCCACAGCCGGTGGAATCACCAGCAATCTCAGTAAGGTCGATCTCAACGAACGGCGCAGAATAGCCGCTGCGAAAGAAGCTGCGAGGATCGAAGAAGAGAAAGCTTTGAAAGCGAAAGAGGAGGAGGGATTCGTTACAGAGGAGGAAGAGGAGGGCAGTGAAGAGGTGAGTGAGGAAGAGAGTGGGAGTGATGATGAAGAGAGCAGTGAGGAGGAGGCGCCGATGAGGGTGTTAATGCGCCCTACGTTTATTAAGAAGGATAAGAGGAATGCGATTCAAGGGAATAAACCCGAGGATACCCGCACAGAAGATGAGATAGCGGCTGAGGAAGAGAAGAGGAAGAAAGAAGCTGCGGATGAGATTGTGGAGGAGCAGATTAGGAAGGATATTGCTGCGAGGGCGGCGGGGAAGAAGAATTGGGATGACGAGGAGGCGCTGGATGAGGTTGATGATGAGGATGGTGTTGATCCGGATGCGGAATATGCGGCGTGGAAATTGAGGGAGTTGAAGAGGATTAAGAGGGAGAGAGAGGCGATTGAGGAGCGTGAGAAGGAATTGGAGGAGGTGGAGAGGAGGAAGAATTTGACAGAGGAGGAGAGGAAGAGGGAGGATGACGAGTTCATCGCGAAGCAGAAGGAAGAGAAAGATGGGAAGGGCAAGATGGGATTCATGCAGAAGTACTATCACAAAGGTGCTTTTTACCAGGATGATGCCGAAGCTCAAGGTCTGGGTCAGAGAGATATCATGGGCTCGAGGTTTGCGGATGATGTGAACCGCGAATTACTACCTCAAGCGTTGCAGATGAGGGACATGACAAAGCTGGGAAAGAAGGGTGCCACGAAATACAAGGATCTGAAGAGCGAAGATACGGGCAAGTGGGGACAGTTTGATGATAGGCCGCGGAACGGGGGTACGGGATTTAATGTCGATGAGCGCTTCATGTCTGATCGAGACCGAGAGCGAGCTGGACCGGGTACCAGTGGAGCGAATAGCATGCCGGTCGCTGAGAGGAAGAAGGTCACTGGTGCACCCGAGGGCCCGAGATCGATGCGTGATGGAGGTGAGCGTGAGAGGCCGAGAGACGTCGATACGTACCGACCTAGGCCAGGTAGATCACGATCACGATCTAGATCGAGGTCACCGAGACGAGACAGAGAAGATAGACATCGTAGGAAACGAAGCACGTCGAGGGATAGAGATCGATATGAAAGCGATAAGCGCAGGAGAGTAGATTCGAGGTAGCACCTCTACAGAATAAAGATGTTCAATGGCCCTCGAGGCTATGCCAATCTGTCTCTGTCGATGTAAAACTGTCACATGGGCAACATATCACAATACTATTGCCATCTATTGTATCCGTGACGTCAAATGGTAGCTAGGACAACACAAAAAGTAGTGTTCCAAAAAAAAATAGACAAGCATACGGTTCCAAGTTCTGATAAAAGGAACGACCGGCCTTAAGTATTAGAATTGAGATCTCAAGCCTTCATTTCTTTCAGTAGGCTAGACAGATTCTCGCTTAGTCAAGCACCTAGGTGTGACATCTCAATACCCGGTCTTGCGTGATCATAATCTAGAAACCCGTCAAGCTAAACCACAACGCCGATTCCCGTGTCATAGGCTACCAATGCCAGTCCCTAAATACATCATTCCATCCAAATCATATCCGGATAATATCCACACGCGCCCTTTCGAACACTTTATGAGCGAGAACCGAGGATCCTCTGTCCTCAACCGTCAAAGTAGCAGGCATGATCGTCATTTTAGTGTAAGTGCCAGCCGCCTTGCGTTTCGACAGATACCCAGGATTGACAACGAGAACACCTTCCACGACCTGCTGTAGTCAGTATCTGTGTTGCCGTGAAGATGACACAGGGGAACGTACCTTTGCAAAAGGAGGCAAAGCACTAGGCACGATCAAAATATCAGGGCGCACATTAATCATCTCCCCCAACTTCAAATAACTCGTATCCAACATCGCTCCAGTCGGCACACCACTCGCCGTCCCGGTCTTCGGCAAACTCTCTCGATCCACGGGCGGGAACAGAGGGAAGAAATTTCTCTGCTCGATCAGATACGTCGGTAACCTCGCCAGCACAGAAGGCTCCTTCGGCCTACCACCAATAACCTCCGAAGACCTGAGCTCCGTAAGAATATCTTGCGAGGAGATGCCTACTGCGATTTCGTTGAGGGAGAGTGTCATGGGGTTGCCTATTATCTTGACGGATTTTGGGAGGCCGAGACCGGCTTTTGGGAAGGGCTCTTGGGGCCAGGAAACGTGTTTGTTGATTATGTCTTTGACAGAGGGGACTAGGAGGATGGTGATATGGGGATTGGCGGCTACGAGCTGGATGAAGGCGGGTGAGATCAGGTATTTAAAAACTGTGGACATGGTTGCGGCGTCTGGTTCGGACATTGCTTCTTCGGGTAGATCGAAATCGCCCGAGGCGATGAGAGGATGGTCGATGTCTAGGAATGGGCCTGTTAGGATGAGAGCGTCGGCGTAAGAATCGGCTGCTTGGCTACAAAGGGCATGTAGAGGCTCGAAATCTAGATTATCGTCTGCTGTGTACGGTCCGGCTCCGAGTAGTATGCTCAAAGGCGCTGGCGCCTCGTCATCATCCATAGCATCTGGACCACCTCTCAGCCTCTGAATATGTGCCTCGAGGCCAGCTGGTGTTGACGCAGCGCCAGGTAATAATGGTGCCTCTAAGACTTCGCTCACTGCGAAATTCTCGCCAGAAGCATTTATTCCTTTCATCGCTACTATCTGGCCAGGGAAGAACTGAATTCCAGGCAGTGCGTCAACTTTCAGAGGTATCCTCAATCCCGCTCCCATTCTTCGAGATGTCTCTAGAACCACAGAAGAAGCATTGAGTTTCCCTACCAACGAGTCTGAGGCTATCCTTCCCACTGCCACTATCTCATTGGTACTCTGACTTGCAGCACTTCCAAATTCAGAGTCGTCTAATTTGTGATGCGCCTGGATCAATTGCATAAATTCGTCTATTCTGTCGTCAAGGATTTCAGATGCTTCTGAGGATTTCATAGCCATCGGCTTGTAAGACAACTTCTTCATATCAGAATTCGCTGTAAGCTTGATTCGAGGTTCGGGAAAAGGAGCCATGGGAGGTTCTGGCACTTTCAAATGGTCGTTCAGCACTTCAACAGCCTGTCCTGCATTCTTTCGGTCGTGGAAGGAGACCCTACATACATATTAGAATCTGCAAATTTCTCAGAGCAGTTACACATACGCTGTTCCTGACTGATCTCCTGGCTTATAAGGTGTCTTGAACTCCGGAGGGCTGCTGGCTGGCTCTGCCTTTACTCTCGACATCGAAGGGGTCTCGAACTTGCGTTTCGCATTACCACTGGCTCTATTCGCCCCAGTCCTAGGAGTATTTGGTACCATTCCGTCCAATCTAGATTCATCAGCCTACATCCCTTCAAACAGCTGGTGTAAACTCACATTCCAAACACATCGCCATTGTTCGCAGCACTCCGAGGGGTAGCCACAGCCCGCTTATTCGATTGCAGATGCTGTTTTGACCGACTGTCACGTTCCAATCCGTCCTGCACATCTTTCTTCAGCGCCCTCGCAGTCTCGATATTCAATTTCATGTCGTCCGAGCCCATCTTCATACTGTATGATTCCCACTTGTACCACAGCTCCTCGACGTCGATTGAATGCAGGCGCATGATTGATTGGAGTTCGGCCAGAACATCATCTTCCAGCTTCCCACCTGCTGACTCGAAGCGCTCTTGAATCTCAGCATTTGTAGATTCGGCCATTATGATTTCTTAATGGGTTTGGTGCGCTGGGACTCGGTGGTGCTGATATTCTTGAGGTTGGCAGATTCGAGGGAGACGCGTTCGCGTAGAGAGATTTCTGGGACGCGATTTGCCAAGACTCACTCCACCTCAGTCGACTTTCCAGGTTCCCTCAGCGGACCTCGAATGAAATGTGATGCCGTACTTAAAACGAGAAAATACTGTTGTCCTTAACACTGCCTACACACAATATGTTTGGATAGATTGCATCCAGAAATTTCGTGGTCCGTTCAAAGTTTCAAAAGACGAGTCTAAATCGTTGCATAGCAGTTGTGATTTTCGGTCCCTCAGGATAACAGCCGAAGATAGGTCGGGCCGCTTTTTGTTGGTGAAAGTTTTGTTGCACGTCCCCAATGTCACGAAAACCTTTCATGACTTTGACAATTTTGTGAGGGGCCAGGTCGATTTTACACCCAGTACAGCAACTTTTTTGGGGGGCCTTCTTCAACCTACGTCGTGAAAGTGTCAAATGAAAATACTACCTTAGCTAGATTTGATATTCTACATTAGTAAAATGATAATTTGATTTAAGTATGTTACGAGAAGAATCTAGATCTTGTCAATGGACTGGAAATGATGTGTGGTAGACTCCGTATAATCCCACCGGCCGTGAACATTGTGAGCATGGTCGAGGAGCAGGAGTTTGACTTACCTGAGATTCAAAAAGAACTCGGTTCTAGTCCGATGGATTTGTGCGAAAATTGCAGAATATCGTCTTACAACTTTATCACCCTTTGTCCTAAGTCGCAAGTCCTCGTCTTCGAGGACTCGACACCTCTTCTATCTTGAGGCAGCCAAATAAGCCACGATGTCGTACCATGGGCGAAACATTGAGTGACAGCTGCAAAACACAGTGGCCGCATCTGATTATGCTTAACAAGTTTGAGACTCAAGTTGATCTAAATCAAATCTTGACAGTATCTTCATTTATAGTGCTCATTATTATACTGTGCAATGATCTGGAAGTTGGAACGAGCTTTGGGAGCAACTATAGCTCGTAGTACCATCAGATCGTGGTAATATGCTACAGAATCTTCTGTTTCCACTCGGTCGGCTTTCCATGTAAATTTACCTTTGGACATACTCGCTCTGAATAAAATGCTGCTGAAAAAGGAAGATGCATCTTCCCTACTATATTGGGTGTCTCGGAGTGCGTTACATTCGGGTGCTGGTATGTGTAACACAAGAGATCTATAGAGGTTGGCTGTGTTTACCTCTAGACACATGGTTGCTGGATGTGGAACACAAAGTACGAACAAAAGACGTCCATGGTTCATGACATAGCACCCTCTAAGAGTCCTGGGATTTAGGCTCTGACTGTAGCCATACGATGTACGGTACTACATGACAGCGCAGCTACTTCTGCAATTGCACTGGGTATTAGGTAGCTGGATGATCGTCCCTTCCCGTCAAAGAGTAAGCAGTTGTTGGACTCAACATCTTGTTTTGCAAGTGTAGACATGAGACTCTATATACCGCTGCTGTACTGATGCAGGGCCATTCACGTATAGGAAGACAGAAAAAGTAAAGATACAGCACATGCATACATATCAAACAGTAACTGCTAGACATTAATGTCAACTTCCGTTTGTTTGCCTTCCCTCGACAATGTTAATCCCAACAAACGAACCACTGTACACTCCCACGAGTTCGGAAAAGGCGAGGTACATGAAGCACCTCATTGATTTCGGTTAGTGTATCTGGAACGTAGGATTGACAGATCAACAGACGCAAGAGTGCAAATCTCCTCAGCGCAGATGACTGAAGAGATCTCTATTGTCTCAATGCAACCCACGCAGATCGAGCGAACTGTCTGAGAAAGAGACTTACTGTTGCATGAGAAGAGAACGACGTCCACGGGGTGCTTTAGGACCAGGATAGATACAGCATGGTTATTGGAGCTCGCCTCGATAGCAGCACATGGGACCATGTGGACTTGCATATGGGCTTGAGAGTAAGCAGCCTTTCAAGCCCAGCAGAAGTCTGGTACAGTCCAGTAAATACCGTTGAATTAAGCCAATCTCGCCAATCTCGCCAGACTCGACAGTCCAGCAAAGCGAAGGCTCTGGTGACAGAGCAGCCACACAATTGCCGTGCAGTGAGTTAGTTGCATCTTGATCGTGGCTTTGCATGCTCAGTTCTGCGTGTCTGATTCAAGTAACGGCGGCAAAGCCTCACCGCCTGCTTATCGGAGAACCACACCGAGCCACACGAAGATTTTCTGCCTGCTAGACTCTGAGGTAGGTATCTACCTCGTACTTCATAGGTAAATGTTTCGTGGCGAATGGGACTGGCACTGGTCTGAACAGGGATGGCCAACTCGGAGGTCGGCAACTGTTACTGTGCTATAGCGGGTTTTAGTAGCCACATGTCTCAACTTATAATTTGACTTTTTCTATAGGGAAAACCTATCCTATAACTCTTCTAAAGAAATAGACTTAGAATAACACTTTAATAGAAATTCTTTCTACTTTCTATAACTTAATTTAGGTATAGTTATTAAGAGTATATTTTAAACTACTAAGAAGAATTCCTTATAGAACTTAAACCTTAGTAAGGTTATAATTTAAGTATAGATAAATCTTAAGGTAT
>JACBAH010006982.1:0-18472 GCA_014282315.1 Neospermospora avenae | reverse complement strand
CCCCCAAATCCCCTCCCGAAGTTCTCCTGTATTCCTCGAACCTCGGATCCCTCTGGTGATTGTAGCTTCCTCTCCTGCCTCCCTGCTGCAGCTGCTGAGCCTCCACATCGCTGGTCGACTGCTGGCCGTAGCCTTTATATGGCTCTGGAACTGAATACGCAGGGACAGCTGTGGTGGAATATTGCGTGAACTCTGTGCCTTGGGTTTGTGCTCCTGTTCCTGCACCGTAGGGTACCGCGTGTTGATTGTTGACGGAGGAGTATTGTTTTCCGGCGCGGAAGCGGTGGTAAATGATTGAGGCGTAGATTAGAGGAATCCAGAAGGAGAGTCTACGAGTAAGAGAATTAGCCATTTGCATGACAATCAACATTGATACGCGGAGAGGTTTGAGGTACATACAATAAAGCCGCCTCGATCAATAGCGAGATTGTCTCCGCCGCCTTCGTTGTTGTATCATCTTTGACCACAGCAACGATGTCCATGATGAATAATACCGCCCAGAAAGTCGATTTTATCAAGTTCGTGATGAGGAAGGTAAGCGGCTTTAGGTTAATTCGTGCGAGGAGAACGATTTCCGTGATTGTAAGAATGAGGCATGCTGAGACCAGGGCGATCCAGATGGGACCAATACTGCGGCCAATAAGATTGTAAGTTACATCAATCAAAAATGCCTTTGTTGCTGACGTAGTGAATTGTAGACGTACACTTTTCCTGCTTTGCCTATTACTTCTTCATCATCGTCACTGAACTGATCTTTGTAGTTGTTGTTGACATGCACCAGAAATCCCACTGCTATTGAAAGAAGTCCGATAAATATCAATTCCAGACCCAGCTGAATAGTCCAGAAGGGAATGACGATCGATTTCCGCCATGGCGCGTGCGAGTGGTCTGCTGGAATCATCATGTAATTGTCGTCGGAAGGAAGTGGATACAGTCCTTCGTAGTGGTCGTTGTTCGTTGCACGAGGTCGTCTCACGGCGTGCGAGAAGATATACCTTGATGTTATGAACGAAATAGAGAATACAAGAATACTTGGCCAAGTTGCGCAGCAATTAAAATGCACTGCGGCTGAGAGCTGCCTTACCTCAAATCAATACCTCTTCTCCCGTGTCTCGTTGGCTAGAATCACGCCTCTCACCACATCAGGCTCTCTCCAAAACAAGAGATTGTTGCCTCGCCACATCTAATCTCCTCTTCTCTTCTACAACAGAATATCTGATTCGACACAGCCTCGTTCTAGTCGAGATAAAGCTCTCTTTCACGCAAACTTGGAGCACTTTCTGTGCCGCACGCAGGAGTCAACGTCAGAAGAAAGTAAGGTAGCACTCGCTTCTACCCGCTGGTAAAGGCGGATGGCCATTCAAAGACGCGCTTTTGCGCCTTATGCTTAAATTATCTTTCTTGGCGGCTGTGAACGTGTTGGCAGGATGCGCATCCCAGTCTGATGGCTGGAAGAGGCGACCTTAAGTGGTTGCATCGGTTTGTGTTTGCAGAGATGTAGTGCTGTGCTGTTTCGTCTGGGTTGTTGGTTGGGCTGATTCCTGGCAAAGATGGGATGAGCTGGCAGGGCTATGGGTATGGTCACGTGATCGAATAACACGTGATAAAACTGTATCTTGCTTTCCCAAGGCTTGCTTTTGTATACTTTGAACTGAGAATGATATGACTGAGAAATAATGTTATAGAGTGGAAACGCACGAATTTCGTGGTATTAGGATGCAGTTGAAATGTACGGCACTAAATCATCTCTCAGCCACGTTCAGTACAGAAGATCACTCTGATTCCAAAGCTGACTCAAGTAGAGTGTGGCTCATCAATCTCACCGGTTGGTTCATCTGCCGGATCTCAATTTGAAGGGAATGAGTCTTTCAGTACAGCAATTGACCAAAATAAATGTTCAATCTGTGCTGAGCGAGCATAATCGGACAATCCTGATCCTCGTTGACGATCAGCATAGCACAAGGACATAAGATGCCACCGCTAGCTAAAGGAGCACTTTCCAATCATTTCACACATTATATAAAGCTCTCCTTACAAATCCAAGATCAGGTTCCAGCGCTTCTGCTTTATGAATGCGCCTAAATAACACTCCCCTATCAAATCAAATTTTAAAAGCATCTTCCACTTTCTGGCTCTGCTTTGCTCTTTGTCGACGAAGAAAGGGGAAACCACATCCAAACAAGATACAAACCAGATACCCTTTCTCAGCCCTACTTACCCCCGTACCCAGATATCTCTTGTGAGTAATCGTCAGTCTTCTCGCCATCGTAAAAACCGCATATATTATCCTCGATTCCTTTCGTGAGAGGATTGTCCTTAAGAAATCCAGATCTGGCAACCACAGTTTCCATAGTCGCTTCTCTGAAATTATCTTCTAAGGCAATATTCGTATCAAAGGCGCCTTTGGGTGAGTCGAACCCTTCGCAGAAGTGAACTGTTACTTTGGCTAATGTGGGCCTCTCGAAGTACGCTCTGTACAATTTGTGAATTTATCGTAGAAGAGCTTGGCTGGTATAGGCCAGGAAAAGTATTTATCATTTTGATCTGGGATTAGATCGCGAAACACCGTTCCTGGAAAGTAGAACGTCTCTGGAAGCGAGAGTCGGCCCAAATTCGAGGTCGGCTGGCGCGTGATGCTAGGGATTCGTGAGCTTTCAATATCGCTACCAAGATTACGCAGTGGCCGCATCGCTGCTCGATTCGCAGCTTTAGCATTAACACTTCCAACTTGAGTCTGCTTATCGCAGAGAATTATAAGACTGCTAACAGCGTGTCTACAGTCTTTCACGTTTTCTCAGAAACTGGAGTCGAGTTTCTTACCAAGTCAAATGACTGTTGGTCTGCGCTCTCGCAAAATCTTGCCCATAATCGCCTGTTGGAAAGTTATTTCTTGTTCGTCGGCCTGGCTGAAACAGATAACATCGACCTACCAACAAGTGTCTAGTGAGAATCCAGTATGTCAGGTAGGGAACTGAATAGAAGATTTCGATGATGTGAAGAGTGCGTCCGTTAATCTTGACGGACTTCAAATAATCTTGGTCTCCCCATGCATAGGATAGGTCGATGAGCTTGGGACAGTCTGGGTAGAAGGAGCCGCGAAGCTCGTCATCGTCTGAGAAGGAGCTACAGTGATGATTCAAGCGTCTTTGGGACGAGCGTACCATCCAATACCATATACTTCATAGAACGCTCGTCAAGCCCTGTTTGCAGAATTAGCTAGCGGTCAAATTGTTTGTGCAAGGAGCTTACTCGGCCAAGTCAGCGCTCACACTTTGCATACCATCGTCGTTCACGGGGATAAATGCCTTGCCACCGAGCTCTTCGTATTTGGCGATGGCAGCTTGTAAACTGGTGACAGTCGGGATGATAATTTTGTTGACGGCATTAGCAGATGTGACAAAAGTCTCTTTAGCACATTTATTTACCCTTTTAAGCCCTCCTTATACACAGGCATCTGAATTGTGATATGTAGAAGTTCTAACTCCGGGTACCTCTCTTTTTTGGGCGCCTTTGCAGAGTACAACATAGAATTACTCCGTACGTATGTCAACGGCCCAAAAGTTGGAACAAACTCCCGCCAATAATGACGAAGTAGAATAGCGAAAAAAGGACGAAGATCGGAATCGTGAACGCCATGGCAAATTGAACGACTTTGCCATCATAACGATACTCTGTCAAAAGCTGCAAGATTGATCGGCAAAGTCAAGCGTCGATCTTAAGAGGTTGAATTCTACCTTAGAAACACACAAAATTTCACCAGACAATGCGAGAGCCCCGGAAACTCCAATGACGCCAGCGTGCAGGAGTAAGAAGGATCTTGGAGGTGGCGCTGCCGATTCGGTATTTGGATGAAAGTACTCCACGGTCTTCGATGTCATTGGCCGCTTGAATAGCCAGACACTTCTCGTCAACAATTACGGAATCTGAGCTAGGTGAATTGAATCAAGAATCCGACGTTGGTAGCTGGGAGCCCATGAATACAAATTTACCGGAGAGCTGATATGAGTGCCCCAGACCTGTCACAAATGGGGCGCTATAGTGGCACGCTAATTGCTTGTCGTATGTACCTTGAGAAACTTCCGATCCGAACAGGTTTAGCTGCATGAAATGTACTGATGAGTAGTAGTATAACGAGTGTCATGAGCTGCATAGTGTCGGCAACGTGAAGACTAGAGTACGTAAATAGTGAGGTGCTACAATAAAAGAGGAGAATCTGCCAGTAGTGTCTTCTACCTTCAGAGCAATTTAATGTCCGAAGTTCAAGAAGCTTCTTCTCATGATTTCCGAGTCGTTCTAAAATTGTCCTCCTCTCAAGTCTCAAGAACTAAGAGTTGCAGTGAACTGTTTGAGTCTACTGCACGTGCTTCAATCGGCCAGAATGATGGAGCCATCAGTGGGAAGAAAGACTATTCAGGAGCACAGGCGTAGCTTGTTTAGAGGAGCAAGACATTTCTCTAGACTAGGTCTTAGAAGCAGAAGGTATTGTTTGTCATTGGGCGGGCTTTGGACTTGATTACTGGCCGAGCAAATGCACCTCGCTGAGCTACTGGCTTTTTTCCAGTACAACCTTCAATGAGAAGTAAGATTGGGAGACGTTTCTGGTAATACACTTGATCAACTATATCTGCATATAACTTGGAGACTAGGATAGAATGATAGGGAGAGTTACTGCACCAGAAAGGCGGTCAGGAACACATCCGAAGTTCTTGGTGGCGAAAAGGCAGATTGTTTTGTTCGGAAATTTACTCCGCGGGACTGCTTTGACTTTGAAGTAGAAATATGTGACTGGCACATATATTTCACATCCATTGTATTCCTGTTCGATGCCTTTGTGCGCTGCAGACAAAAAAAAGCAACCCATGCATGATATGCGCCTATCCCAAAACATTTAGTCCAGCTTGAAACCTGATCAAGCAGCTCTTACAACACGGTCACGCCTCCAAATTTTCCCACTCATTTCTTAACCGGAACGCAGATCTGAAGCCCTGTTTTCAAAAGATCACAATTTAGTCCTTCATTGCTCCTCACCAGCTCCGCCACTTCCATCGCATGGTCATGTGCAATCTGCCAGCACGAGTCACCACGTTTCACGAAATAGCCCGTAAACCCCTCGGGACAACTCAAAGGCATCAAGTTGACCGAAGATCCAAAGCCTAGATACCGGAAGAGGCTCAAGAGTACTACCAGGACAAGAAGGAAGAACGGTAGCATGTAGCGCCACGCAGCTTTCTCCGCGTTACGCATCTGTTCAAGCTAGAATTCTTTCAGTCGTGGACCTTAATTTCTGAGTAGACAGAGTAGACTTACACCTTCCAAGGTCATCGGCTGGTAAGCAGTACCGCCTATCTTCTGTCAATAAAAGGCGCCAAGGAAGGTGGGCTTCGAGTACTCACTCTCTCTAAGAACTCCATATCTAGCGCCCGGCTCACCTTCCCAGAAACTTCCGTCGCGGTCGCGATAAGTGTACGTCTGAGTATCTGCGTCGTATCCTACGCGCTTCATGCCTTCTGGGAGGTTTTCATCGTCCTTTCCAAATTAGCTCTCATATCAAGAGGACAGGCGGGGAAGGTGCGCGTACTGAGTCTCCTTGTGAGTAGCGTGGCATGATTCTGAATGTGATAAGCGTCGGTCGCAAAACTGAGTGGTGTAGTTGTGAATGAGAGACTCTCTTTCTTTTATGTTATGGGGAGGGTTGATGGTTACGTTGGTTCTGAGATTGAGTGAGGCTCGTTGAGGTGACGTTGTCTGATATGAAACACGTCAGCTTGGGCGCGCCAGAGCTGCCAACAGCACAATCCTGGAAAGCATGCTGCGAACTATAAACCTTAATCGGAAGACTCACATACACCTGACAAATATGGTTCGAGTTATATTGCAACATGTCTTGTTAGTTGATACTCCCGTTGTTCAAAGATTCTTGGCAAAATCATTCTTTGAAGACTTATTTCAACCTCGCTTATTTTAGGGCGAGCTGAGCAATCACAACAATGCAGTAATCCTTTTGGGACTCCGGAAAGTAAATACTGATTGTTCTACACCCAGTGCCCTAGGTGAAGGGGTATAGACGAGGAACGGACATAAGGCAGTTTCTTCAAGAGTGAAATGCTTAACATCCTGATGGAAAGCGTATCGTAGGATCTAGGAATCGAACACGACATGAAAGATTTCAAAGCTTATTGATGGGGAAGCGATCTGGGGTGGAGAGTTTGAATCCAAAATGTTTCACCAAGAGAGTAGGTTATGTGTCTAAGAATCCTGTAATGAGAGACAAGTATGCCATGGATAGTAGATTCAAGCAAATACAACGAAAATACAAGCACATTTCCAAATCGTCACCCTAATACTTCCGCTGAAACCCTATGCCTATTCCTCAATTGCCTCTTCCAGTTCTCTTTCCTCGGAACCCCCTTTCCATCCCCCTTTTCAGCTCTTGAAAGACGAATACTTGCATCCTTCTAAAGGACAAAAGAAAATCTTGGTAGTATCGTGAACATAATTATGATGCCTTTTCGCATCCTTACGAGTTTCAAAACCTCGTCCGCAAATGGAATACTGCATTGGATGGTTGTGAGACTTCTTGTGTCGGCTGAAAATATGTCAGGATATTAACTGATATTAGACGCAGGACGACCGTGGGAGTCTGGAGAAGTCTTACTTGTAGTGGCAGAGAAGAGAGAAAGTCCTGACACAGCCGTCGAAGTCGCATATAGTCAAGCCGGATCCGAGGGACGTCGAAGACGGGCGCAAGACCAAAGCAGATTTGGCTTGAGATACAGATGCTTGAGATACAGATACCGATTGGGGACGTGACTCTGTGTTGGATTTCCCAACAACTTCATAGGAAAATGCATCGTGCGTAGGGCCAACGATTAGGTCTCGGGGGTTGACGAATTGTGATGGTGTACCTGGTAAAGTAGCCCAGCACGATTGACAGCTCGGCCCGAGGATTATCGAGGCAGGCGCAAACGCACTGCCGTTGACGCGGCAGAGGCCTGCGTCTTTTGGTGTCAAGGAAGTATCGAAAGTGCAGTGACGGAAAAGTTAACATATCTCGAAAGAGAGACTATTGTGATGATTAGGCAGCTGGACAGCGCGCCAGAACACCTCTATATATCTGGAAGGAATCAGAGGCCTACAAGGCTCAGGCGTCGCAGTTCCTGCGATACGGCCTCAAAAGTAAGAGCTAATGACTTAGCAGGACACCTGCAAGAATATTGTGGATACCAGGTATTCCGAGGTGTGGGTTGCCTTGAAAATTCCAACGATGACTTGAATCTGGCGAAGTACGCCACACACCGGGCGGCAGACACACTGAGCCAAAAGGTTGGGGCGCCTCAAAATCGTCGCTTTTGGGCGACTTCGATACGGGCATGGTAGACTATGCCATTCCAAGATACGAGAATGCTAGGCGTATAAGCATTTTGTATGAGACGCGAGCGGAGTTGTTGCACATGAGTGGGAGTTTGTGTAATCAAGTCTTGAGAGTCGAAGCACGCCAAGGAACATGTCAAACATCCATCAGTGGTGGAACCCTTGGATGTGAAGACAAATGGACAACCGTTGCTGTTGGTTTCGCGCCTTACCGCTCAAACTGAGTTAAACGTAGTTACAGCTTGGTTCAGTACTTAACTTTGACGGATTATGAGTAGAATTGGGGTGTGGACTGGACGGTGTGTTTCGGCTCATTGACCTCTTCAGGCCATTCCCATATACGTCATGTTCGTTAGGAAGAGGGAAAATTTAAGATATCGAATTTGATTAGAATTTAATTCTGTAGGGTTATGGCACTTGAACAAAAATAAACAAAGGCTCGAATAAACAATTACTCCATACTCCAACTTCCATGCTTGTATCCTGGTTTCAATCTCCAATCTCAACTAACTCTCTCGGAATTTTCAGTCGAAAGTATTATCCTTTAGCGACAGTAGACTTGATCAAGGGATAACATTCATCGGGTGTCTCGAAAACATGCCAGATATCTTTGGGCACGTCCTTGAATGCCTTCTCGAAGCGCTTAGGCTCGTTCTTCTCCTCTATACCGAGGGCTGCGATGTCCGTCACTTTGCGGATAAGGATCAATTTTACCCAACCTTTATGCTTGCGGTAGCTGGCAAACTATTAGTTCTGGCTTTCAAAAGATATGTGAACTTACATCTCGCCATAAGTCTCTGGATCAGCTTGAGTAGAATCGCCGATGAGGATGATTTTGCGCTTTGGCAACCAAGTATTGATCTTCGTGATGCGCGAGACTTTGTATTCTTGCGTACCAAGTGTGAGGTTTGAGAGCAAGCCGCCGAGGTTCATCCATGATGCGTCTCGAAGGATGATAGTGCCTTGTGGAAAGAACTTCTGGCGGAAGTCGCGGAGGAAAGAGTACAGGTTATACGGTGATGCCGAAAGGTAGAACCATGGGGAAGTTGGAGAGATGATGCGCTGGATGAACTGGTAGAGTTCTGGCATGCCCTCGACTGGGGTCGCTTGCGACACGAAAGTGGAGCGCAAGATACCGATAGGGTCGCCTGTTTGTGTGATCTTGATGGTATCATCAATATCTATCGTTCGTTAGCCTTTACATTTGAATTACTGGAAAGGGCTAGACCAACCAGATACAATACCCCATCCTTCAGGCTCCGCGTAGACAGTATTTGCCTGTAGAACACCAGTCGCGCCTTGGGGAACTTTCGCAGCATACGATACCACAGATCCATCGGCATGAGCTGGTACCACTTTGATATCGCTGCTAATTCCATTCCTGCCTCCTGGACCTAAGGTGATCTGTTGTTGATTCGCGAAATCGATCGTTACCTTCCTTCCCGGCAAGATATTCTGCACGAATGGCATCAGCCTCTCCTTAATTGTAGCCTCCGCAACATCGCCGTTTCCAAGGCCAACTTTCTCTGCGATATCCGCAACAATCGTGCTTATTTCAACACCAGTATCTTTTTCGAACACTGCTGCCACGAACTCTGCCTGCCACTTCCCGCTTGCGCTTCTGTATGCCGTATTATCCAGGAGCCAGACCGTATCGTTCTCGGTTACTGGCTGTGGAAGAGGATTCCAGGATCCAAGGAAAGAAAGAATACTCGAGCTCGAAAATGGACGGTTATTTGATGCGGCAGTAGCCTTGACGTTTGGTAGACTATCTTCAACATCACCGAACTTTCGTTCTCGTCGAGTCTTGTTCTCCATGAAGCTCCCTCCAACGGCTCTTCCAAGACCTTTCGCTGTATCGGCCAGAGCCTTTGTATCCCGAACAAGATGTGCCATGTTGCTGGCTATGTGGAAAGTATTGGCTTCGTAGGTTGTATTCGAGGTTCGTTTTATTGTAGGCTTGCGGCTTTACTCGAGAGATCGAACAATAAGTAGGTATGCATTTCCTGGGAGGGCTGGGAGGTATGATGATATATAAAAACAAATCAAGGTCAATATCAGCCTTCTAAGCCCACCAGGCCCCTCACTTGGCTGCTTGGCTTATGGGCACCTGCAGTTTCTGCTTCGGTGATGTTGGTTTCAGCTGGCTGTCAGCCGCTCCTGATCCACAGACTGAGCTGCAATCATGCAATGAGGCGCATAACGCCAGCTTGAAATTCACCCTCATTTCAATAATAATGCTTTCGAGAACCACAACATGTGTCAAGCAACGTCATAATACAACCTCACTTGCAGGCTATTTCAAGCAAGGCAGTAACAGCGGCAGCACGTGGTTGGATCACTAGATCGCTTGGATTGAGGACTACTCTCCAATGATCATTGTGCACGCTGTCACTTGACGAGCGGGTCTGCTGCACGCTGGCTTAGCTCGGAGGCCTGATACTAGAATAGGCGTCGATCATGCGCGTGTCGTCTGTGAGGAAATGAAACGAGTGTACAAGCGATTTCATGGAATGATTTGAATACGGTGGAAGGAATAGCGAATTGTGCATGCGAGAATACAATAACGAGGGACGTAGTGCAGGCGGAGGGAGCGAGATGTGGAGGAGACAAGTGTTGTCACGGAGAGGATTTGGGTATGCTTGGCGAATCAGTCAGCATCTCTAACTGGACGACTTCATAGAGCGCGCATCTTTAAAGTTCAGCTCAAAAAGCCATCACCAGAACACAACAGGAGACGGATTCAGAAAGGGTCAATGGTTGTGCTTTCAGAAATTGAAAATCTAGAAGAGACGGCGAGGCAGCATGTCAGATCTGACGAGAGCCACGAAGATGTGGCGTGCGGAACGACGACAATGGGAAAGCCGCTTCAGAAGTACACGCCGTCTTGAAATGCCGACCTTCTACGAATGACTACTCTCTTGGGTCTACTCGATGATCTTGCATGTAGCCTTGCGACCGGAACCTGTTCCGAGTACGAAATAACTCGAGGTCTGATCTCTGCAAAGTCAGAACTAGCAATATCTTTAGAGGTTTCCTCGAGTCACTTTTACTTTGAATGCCGCAGGTGTGTTGATATTTCAGCAACTCGTAATGTCTCACCAGCTTATATTTCTTGGTATTGAATGGTTGTGCTATCATGACAATATCCTTTCTGGATAGAAATGAGAGTTGATTCAATTTCAACATTATATGATTGATCATCCTATTGCCTCATTTTCTCATCTCTTCCTCTCGCGTTTACCCGAAAGTGTATATACCACTCGTTCTTTTGTCCATTCGTTTCAATCCGCTTTGGCATGTATCAAGTTTCAGATTTCTTCTATATTAGCTTCACAGCGAACTAAAGCTATAATTCTATCGAAAGCTCGCTACTCGTAATAAAATTGCGAATCAAGCATTTGATTTCCCGCCGCTCCTGACTAGTATGCAAGGCTGACACTTTATCCTCAACCCCACCTTCCGGTGTCGATCAAAATCGTACCAAGATCCAATCATCTCTTACAGACTGCTGAGATGGCCCGAGCCCCTGCAGAACCCGTTACCATTTTCTCTCGTAAATTCCAGCCTGGCTACATCACTTACAGCTCGCAAGTTCCCGCAGCAGTTTCCATTCGAGAGCTCTCGTTTTTCACTGGGCCGCTCGCAAAATCATGTAAAGCAGAATCATATAACTCAGAAATAACCTTGATAATAAGAAAAACTTGACAAAAAGTGAATAGAAGTGCCGCGGTCGTGCTGTGCCTTCGCTGACCCAGGCAGAACGTGGCTGCTGTGCAAGGAAGTCGGGAGAGGTAAGCTCGCTTGCTAGTGGATTCGAGCAACATGTCATCCCTCCACGACCAACACTCTTTCTCCCGTCTCTATTTCCTTCTATAGAACGATTCTGTTGAGTCTACTGAGTATTTGTATTGAAGAGCCATCAGACATCATGTCAGTCAAAATTCAAACCCCGTCCATGGGGTCTCTCCCGCCGCACCAACGCCATGCGATCACTATCCACATGCCTGGATGGACCCAAATGTTGAGGCTCATGGAGAAAGAGCCAGGATTCATTCAGCAGGCGACAAGTTTTTATCCGAGGATACTGCCGCATAAAGATGTGAAAGCTGTGAGTTCTCCGCTCATATCTTATTCCTGACCCAGATGAACCCCTATCGTCTGTGCGATCTGAATATATGAAGTCAACAATGATGTTTCCATGTTCCAAGCTGACAAGACTCCACATAGTTATTCGCTGCTGTTCTCGACAAGTTCGGCAAGGAAGGGCAAGGTGTCCTGCTCTTCTCAGCACCAGAGTCTGGGACTGAATGCAAGAAATACGCCACCGCCTCCGCGAGAGGAGATGATGCTCTAGCACCAGAAGAGATCGTTCTCAAAGTCATAGACATCAATGTCCGCCTTTACGCTGTGTTCTTCCCGGTAGCGAAGATGCCCATTGTCATTCAATTCTGGATCAATCCCGGAGTGGGAATATCGTCCCGATTGGCGGAAGAGAGTCTCAAACACTTAGATGTGATGCATGAAGTCACCGAAGATGAACCCGCACCAAAACTTGAAATCTCTCCTGCAGACAAGATTCTTCGTGAACGGATCGCCGGCCTTGTCGAACGCGCAACCATCGTTCCCAGAAATGCACAGGTCACAGTCGATGATGTCTTTCTATTCCAGACAGGAATGGCCTCGATTTATACTGTGCATCAGTTCCTCCTCAGCAAATTCAACACCAAGACTGTGCTATTCGGCTTCGCATTCCACAGCACCCCTCATATCTTTGAGGATTACGGCCCAGGATATAAATTCCTTGGTCTCGGCACTGCAGCAGACTTGATCGAGCTTGAAGATTACCTCAAGACCGAGAAGAAAGAGGGACGTAAGGTCCAAGCACTGTGGACTGAATTCCCCGCGAATCCACTCATCGTGACGCCCGACCTGAACAGGTTGCGTGAGCTGGCCACTGAGTACGATTTCATTCTCATCGTCGACGATACAGTTGGCAGTTTCTGTAACATCGACCTACTTGGCGAAAGTGGAGCCGACATTCTCGTCTCATCTTTGACGAAATCCTTCTCGGGATATGCAGATGTCATGGCCGCAAGTGCAGTGCTGAATCCATCATCCGCCAAATACAACGAGCTGAAAGCACTATTTGGAGAAAAATACATCAACAGGTTTTACAGCGGCGACGCCGAGGTGCTTGAGAAGAACAGCAGAGATTACATGTCACGCTCAGTCGTCCTCAACAAGAACGCCGAGACCTTAGTCACCTACCTCCAGAGTCAAGTCTCCAACCCTTCCAGCAGCGTAGCCAAAGTCTACTACCCAATCACGAGCCCAAGTCTTCCATTTTACAAATCTCGCATGCGTAAAACTACCGCAGAATTCTCACCTGGTTATGGATGTTTGTTCACAGTCGAGCTCAATACAGTGGAAGCCACGATGGCATTTTACAATAACATCAATGTACATATCGGCCCGCATCTGGGTGCTCATCTTACGCTCGCGCTGCCGTACGCGAAAGCACTCTACGGGAAGCAGCTTGATTGGGCGGGGGAGAGAGATCTCAGGGAGACGCAGATTAGGGTTGCGGTTGGGTTGGAGGACACCGAAGAGCTGGTACAGACATTCAAGGATGCATTAGTTTTCGCGGATGCGGTCAAACCTGAGGAGAGTCTGGTATCGATTACTTGATTAACGTCTGTTGATTTATATGCCATTGCGTGTCTAAGGATAGATGTAAAGTTCACTCACGGAACTGCACCAGGTTTTTACAGCAACCATGAATAATGACATTTTACGTTGGAAATATGAGCATACCCGATGACATTCCTAACTATGTGATTTTATTAGATAAATCACCATACATGAAGGAATGCTACTCGAAGTACCATACATTAAGAGTGCCTCTTCTAGTACGTGACATTAGAAAAGCGTTGCTGAAAACTATCCATAATCGATTCCCAATCTCCATCTGGCTCAGGGGACAGAACACTGGAAACAAAAATTCGAAGTCGACTCGTCCTTTCTCCACAGAGCAGTGCACAGCTTCATAGCTAGATGATCGTGTCGATAATACTGGCTGAGTTTGGGCGGGTAACACAGTCTACGCGCTCAACACCTGCAAATCTGAGTGCTGATCTCCAAGTTTATGAATCAATAACGTTAGTCAAGGCCCCAAAAATATCGTAGGACTTTTTTCTCAGATATCGTATCTTATAATTCCAAGATCTCGATAACATCTATCTAATAGTGTACGAAAGCTAGCCTTGTGATCTTCCGCGGCATTGCCAGATGCATATTTAGATGGATTCGGATTTCTACTTCCTCCTGGTTTTACGCCCTCTACGCCTCTTCACCTAGTCCGGACGCCGGTATCCGAAGATGCGCCGTGTCGAACTGCTTCTGGAAATTTTTGTTGCACGTCGCAAATTTCTGATGTCATGAGATTGTTCCACGACTATGGCAAAGTAAAAGTTTTGAGTGGATGACTGTGGCGGAAAGCCGCCCGGATAAGGTTGCTTATAGCTCTGCAACGAATGGGAGATATCGCTGTACGTTGCAGTATTTCTATTTCACGAAATGGTTTGTGACTTTAGAAACTGGCGATCTTGGATACTGGATCTGTTGCGAGCTTGAAGACGATTGTCTTGCTCAAAAGAGATTGGTCTTGTGGTTGGGCTGATTGTGGTTTCCAAGTGGTTTTATGTTTACAAACGGGTCTTCTTTATCTGGGAACATCTACAGCCAGATCACGATACATAGAGGTTACAGTAGGAGGTAATGATTCGGGAGAAGGTGAAGCTACGTCTTCCAGGATGCGAAGGGTCAGTGTCCCATCGACTCCCACGCTATCACTTTTCCAAATTTGCTTGGAACGTTTGTAATTCTGCTAATCACTGAAGGACAATAAACAACAGTCTATAGCTGCCCTTCATAAGCCTTTGAGGACAAATAAATAATAGACTATACCACGGGGGAAGCCGGCAAGGAGTGGGAAAAAAATGATCTAGGCAGAAAATTATGGTAAACAACGTCACCTCGCTAAGCGAGTGGTTAGAACTGAAGCTTAAGCTGCTTTGATAATTGACCTAATCCGTTTGAATTCGCCGAAAGAAAGGTTTGCATAAAGTAGTGATTCAATTCGGTGCATTTATTGGAATTATTGGAATTATCAAGCGGCTAGTGGGCCTAGGTATACCTTGTGCCGATAGAAAATTGCCAGCCGTAAGCGAGGTATATTGGTATCTGAACCAGACTATAGTAGCGAGCCACTCTAAAAAAAAATTCAAGAAAGGAAATAAGACTTTCATTTTGTAACATGAGCCCAATTCCTCACGATACTTTCGCAATTCAATCAGAGTCAAATACGAGCTTCATCGAATCGCCTTCACGTCACATAATCGCCTTTACGTCTATCCGATAGGGACAGCAATCATGGATCAGACCTACAACTCCACCAGCCTTATCAATGCTCCCAGAAGGACCATTGGACGTATTTTCAAGATGATGCCCCTAGAACTCTTAGAGATGATATTCGCGCCCGAAATTATCCTTGGTCCCGGGAGAAAAGTACCGGCTCTTCTTATTGTTCTAGGAACCTGCAAGGAATTAGAGTGCATCTATAAGACTTTTCAGCAACTCTACAGAGAAAGAAATTACGTTCTGAAAGAGGAGAACCTCGAGAGATTCAAGAAAATGTCTACAAAGCAGCTTGGGGGAATTAGACATCTGACAATCGTCGAGGGGTAAGTCTTCTTGCTCTTATTTTCCGAGTCCTTGTATCCTTTCCAGGCTGCTCTGGGCAGCATTTGCGTGCAATGACTGATACTGATTCATCACGATTTAGTGTTAATAGGCGTAGCTATACGGACCGATCTCAGAGCTTCGAAACCGACGGCGGCATTGACCTCAGAAATGCAAAAATCCTTTGTATGAACAAGCTTTCCACACTAACTGTGGAATTTGCACTCAACGACAAGAGCATCCATCCTCAGGCAGTCGCTGGTATTTCGTTTTTTGGCGCGGAAACTTTCGAGCGATACGCCACGTGGATTATCAAAGCATCGACTCGTGGAGTTGAACTTTTGTCTATCGCAACTCCAGAGGGTCTAATCAGTTGTAATATATATGGGGCAACGCAAGAAAGGTCTCCGGGAAGGATCCTGGAGAACAAACTTGATGGCTTCACAGTTCGGGTGTGGGAGCGCAATGAGCTCGTACGTCCTCAGCCAGCGAAGAGCAAAGTGGCACGACCTGAGCTTTTACCTGCTTCCCAAAGCACTGGTAATTAAGCGCTGGCGCTTTGCATGCAGGTATTTGTACGGATAATCGTTTATATCAGAAAGAGTCGTCGTATAGAAGAGAGTATAGTCCGTCAACTAGGTACCGATGTTGCTCGTCTTTTCTAGAAAAGTGCTTGGTGCGCGAGAAACATTACCTAAAACATTCTAATTTTCCAACTTAAGATTTCCCGCTTGAGTAACAGACTAAGAAGCAACATATGTGCTACGAAGAAATGGTAAGATAATGTTCTTTCCGGATGCCCCAATTTCAGCGACTCTACTGTACTTCGAGATCTATTGATATTGCTCCGCAATCTGGATCAACAATACAATGGATTAAGGCAATTTATAAAGGGGACTCAACTACAGCCAGCTTAGCCTAGGTACTTGTGTTCGGTGACGCGCAGTGATGCAGCTTTTAGATCTGTAATAGCTTCGCGACTTTAAAGGGTAATAAGAATAAAGTATCTAAATCATGCGTGAAGCGGGCTTCGCAGTGGAAGTATTCAACGAGTCTTGTGAGTTTGATCTCAATCGAACCTTTAACTCAGTAGTAACCACGATCAAAGTCATGACCAGGGATTTCGAGATTATTCAATCACTTTTACAGATGAAAACTATCGAGAGCATCCATTCGCTTAAGAAGGAAATTCCAAGGCTCCTCTCTCAGCCGCACTTCGTGAACCAATCAGTCTCTTCGCCATGCACATCGAACACATGCAGGAGATTGGCTTCTTGGGGGCTACAAAGATGCAGGGCAGATTTACCCGGGTCAAATACCTTCCCATTTTGGATTTCCAAACTCCTCCTCCTCCAGCCTGGTATCAGCTCTCCGATTTTCTATCCGCAAAGCCAAAGGTGTATTCGGGCAAAGTACTCCAACTCGGACAAGTAGCTCTTAGATAGTCACGCCGCTCTCGCTATCTCGCTGAACGTGGTCTGAGATTTGACATCGAATCTAGGCGAGTAAGGTGAGATGAATTATCCAGCCAGAGAAGGCCTTCAGCACGTATCGCACGATGCACATGAAGGTCTTCAGCACTTATCCCACGACGTGCCGGAAGGTCTCCATCACGATCCACGGAGCGCATACGAGAAATCGCAGCACATACAATCTCAGAACGGTATTCCGGACGATCCAGAGCCCTATACGCCTGCAATCGACGTGATAGAATCGAAGGAGTCCAACAGGATTTGTGGACTCGGAAAGAAGCGGTTCTGGATTTTGGTAGGGGGTTTGACTGCTTTGATCGTGGCTGGTGCTGTAGGTGGTGGTGTTGGCGGCGCGATGGCGGGCAAGACCAAGACGCATTCCGCAAAGTAAGTCTAGGTACAGTTGGATTGAAGCATTTTGGACATCAAATATCACTATAGTGCTGACTTGTTGAATAGCAAGGATGAGGTACAGAGTTCAGTTTCTTCTCAAATACCTACGTCTGCCTCAAGAAGCAGCACTGTATTATCTTCTTCGAAGGACAGTTCTTCAACTTCAACTTCTTCTTTGCCTTCAACTACCACTTCCTCGTCTTCAACTACAGCTACGATTCCTACCACAACCAATCTCGCACTCTCTGTACTCGGCTGCCCCACTTCCAACGGCACGACCTACACCGCGTCTAACTCGGTGTCATCAACTGCGTCTGTCTTTCGAAAGTTCTGCCAGCAAGATCTGAAATCTAGTTCCTCATCAAGTCCTCCGCACGACATCAAAAACATGGAAATGTCAACTTTGAATGCATGCATCGACGCTTGTATTCAGTACAATGTAGATTCCGGCCTCGGTCAAATTAGTGCGAAGTCTTGCGTAGCTGTCACTTTCCTCGTTTGGATTTCTCCTTGGGAGTTTGTGAGTAATGTGTGTTACTTGAAGATGAGGCCGGAAGGAGGTGGTTTTATCTCCAACCGTCGGTCATTACGAGATGTTTTCGCGTGTGCCGTTTTGGAGGGAGTGGATTTTGAGGCTATTCCTCAGAGCTGATCATGAGAGGAGGCGGCTTGCTGGATCGAGGAAAGGAAGCCTTCAGATTAAGCATGGAGAGAGGACGTAACAGACATAGCAGTAAACTCAATATTGTCTATAAATTTAGTATCAGAGCTTCATGGTGGTCATAGTGTCTGAGTCTTTGATATCTATTTGGGAAGGAAGTAGCGCTGCTTGAAATGAACAGAATTGCTCATTGCTACACTTCCTCAGACCAGAAACGCATAACTTCCAAGCCCAGCATAAGCGGCCCACGGATCAATCTTCAAATCTTTCCAACATGTCATCTACACGCCCATAATTCCTCTCAAAGTGACTAGATATATACCGCAGCTGTCTCACACACCAAAACCTCACCTCACAATCCGTCGATGAGAGGTGAGGATACGCTGCTATAAAGAGTGGGAAGAAAGCCGTGCAGCAGTCAGTTTATGAGCAGGGAAATATGAAGAGCAGTTTACGCGTGTTGGAAAGCTCGTGATTTCTGGTATCGATTTGTGTGATGCGGAGAGAACAATGCTATGCCAGTCTATATATTGTGGGATAGACGCGCATATTCCGTCTACTAGAGATGTAATAGTCGAGTTTGCTGTTTTTCTCATCGAAAGGGAGGTGTTTGTCAGAGTTTCGAGTGCGTGACAGTACTCTATACTCTTTGCTTGAGGTGTTGAGCAGGATGAGAGACGAGATGAAGGACAATCCAAGTCTGAGTGATATGTCGTTCAGTATAAACATTGACTCTGTGCTTGATGATGAGGCTTCCGGTTGATATCTTACATGACTGGCAATATCGAACCTTTCGCCTTCCCCATCCATGATCGTCGCTAGAGGTTCGATA
>JACBAH010006981.1:0-18468 GCA_014282315.1 Neospermospora avenae | reverse complement strand
GTCCTGCAGGTGCTAGGTACAGCAAGTGCCCGCTGTCTTTTCATTGGGCGACGGTGATCGGCGTGGGTCAGTTTGTGTCACAAACGTCGTGGCGCAGCTACTCGGTGGGGTTGCCTCAGCCTCATGAGCGAAGCAAGGAGTCCATGGTATTCGTTGTTGGGACATGCTGATAGGGTCGGGAGCTTGACGCAGAAAAGTATGCGAGAGATGCATCGCACTACTGCAGATGAACGGAGTGCGAGTTGTGTCATTGATTGGGCAAAGACTTCAACAGGACGAGTGTTCCCGAGAGACTTCGACTAGAACATTGATGGCTCCGGGAACGTGGACAAGCTTTTCCTTCGACGCAGAATCTGAAGGGATGTCCGATGTTTTGAGAAGAGAAAATATCGTCAAACGAAGAGTTTGCGCGAGGGAAAACACGAGCTCATAAATAGAGTGGCAAGAAAACTGGAAGCAGAATTTCACTTGTTGCCCCATGATGGGACCAGGGATCTGGGTGATCAAATTTGACTTTTCCAGGAAAGCTTGATTAACCGACAAAGACAGTTCTTTCTCTACAGAATAATCCTCTCGCGAGTATACTTTCCAACCTTCTGACTCTTCAGGAACCCGATGTCTCGCGCCGTTCGCTTATGCACTGCTCCGCCTGCCCCAATCTTCAGAAGCGAGATTTGTTTCTCAGCCCTCAATGACATGGGCAGTGCGCGAATATCTTCGTCTTCAGACGGCAGGATCACCAGGGCGTCCTTGGCCTTCTTCGAATCCTTAGGCTGGTTTGGTAGGGCTCTGTGAAAGGATTCGGCGTACTTGACCAGTTCCGAGATCACACTTTTCAGGCACACAGCTTCCTCGATGCCTTCCAGAGCCGCACTAACCTCCAACTTCAAACTTGAAATCAACTCCTCAGCCTCGAACAAGTCATTGTCCACCAATCTAGCTTCGCCTGACAGCCATCCTACAGTACCCACTGCATCTATGCAGTTGTTGAGGAGACTGGCAATGAGTATTATCGCGTTGTCCTGAATATCGGCATCTTCATCCACCATTTCCAGCTGTTCGGGATTGTCAGTGTACCTAGTCGTCCATCCTCCACGTGCAAGCTCGAACCGAAAGAGGTATATCAGACAGACAATCTCCTGACTTGTGAGTATAGTTTGAAGAGCAAGAGTGATGTCGCCACTGGGACAGCTGTAGAGCCTTGACAGGGCCACACTTAGAGCCGCACCACGAGTGCCTGATCCAGGGCCGAGTTGATACTCTGCGGTCTCAAGATCATATTCTGCTTTCGCAACTTGATCTCCAATATCCGCAGTTGCTGGTTCCTCTTCATGCCCGCTGGCCAGAAGGCCTTGTTGTGAGCCTGGACTGTCGCCCAGTAGTCCTAAGCTTTCCATCAATTTTCGGATTGCATGGAGGATCTCTGGAGCTGACAAGTGGTTTTTGGCGACTACGGCATACAGTAAATCCATGTCAGGATCGACCTCTACCAGGCTCCTGACGAGTTGTCCTGCTGGAATTGAAACGATGGATACTCCACTGCTTCTCAGAGCTGCTTCGATGTTGGCGACTGTCATATAGCCGTTAGATGTCAACCACATGAATGTGTTCATAGGGTAAAATGAAATGGATAATCTAGGCTCTTGGTCGTCGCCGCTAGTTGTCCACGAGAATATCTTCCCAAGAGCATAGAGTATCCATCGTCGATCAACGTCAGAAGCTGGAAATCTGCGCTTGTTAGCTGCTCGACTAGCAGAATATCCAGTGGGGATGAGGTCCATCGCATCCGGTCCAACATTCTTTGATCCTTTGACTTCAGCCGTCCAATCTGCGCCCAAGTGAGTCTCAATCTTCTCGTCGAATTTGGACTCATCGCATTCTCCTTTTGCGAACAAGGCTTCCAGTTCCAGAATCTTCTCTGCCCAAGGCTGACCAAGACCGATTGTGCCTGGTAAAAATGAATCTAGAGTCACCATTCCACTCGGCTTTACCTTCTTCGTACCTGTAGCACCATCTCGCCCTGGCCGTGACTGGTCTTTCGCTGCACAACCAAGCGAATCGATCAGAAGTCCTGCTGTGCGTGACTTTCCGTGACGGTCCTGTTGCCCTTCAATCTGAATTCCAACAAGATCATTGTCGATGATGGCTATTGCTGCACCTAATTTCGGGAAGTAGGATACGAACTTGCAAGTGTGACTAGATTCTCCATCTATTGTTTCGGGACCATCTCGTTTTCGTTTCAAAGTTTCCTCGGAAGACATATCCAGTCCAATGGTTGCCAACTTTGATTGGTATTTGGGATTATACACAGTGGCAGATTGCTTTGACGAAACCATAACGGCGGTACTAGATAGACGTAGGAAAGATTGAGCTTCGGTCAATATCATCACGCTCTGCTGCTTCGGTAAGGTACCGGTAAGATCGAATGTCGTTAAAACATCCCCATGCAATTGTTGCAGGATACCGGCTGAAACCTGGATATGGAATATTGGCTTGATGTTCGTATCCGGCTTCCCAGACGGTATTCCAACTTGCAGGAGGGGTTCAACAGAATACTTCATGCCTTTGACAAAAGCCCCCGATCTTCGGGGCAGATTGACGACATGTAGGGTTCTGCTTTCAAGTTCGCTAGACCAGGTGATCAGAATTAAGATATCCGGATTGAACTCCTCCTCCACTATCTCTTGGGGAAATAGTGCGAAGACATCTTGCCTACCCTTCAGCATCCCTTGACTTGCCGAGAAAGCATTTGTGATTTGTGCAAATTCTACTTTCAGGTCGTTGGCGGGGACTGCCGCATCGCGTGTGAGAGCAGCAGCAGGAGATATCCACTTCTCCTCAAGAGTATCACCATCGTAGCATTGCACTTCCCCGTTCTCCTTCACAGCAAGCACATCTGTGGTGTTTTCCGAGACACCAGATGACCTGGTAGCTGTAGTGGTACCCAAATATACGATAGGATTTTGAGAGTGCTCCAGCTTGGCAGTCTTCGAGGATGGGGCTGCAGATTCCGATCCATCTGTGCTTTCGTAGAACATGGCGAGCTCGGATTGGGATCCTCTGGTTGAGACATATGTCCGGCGTTCGACTTTGTTCTTCGAGACTCGACTTCGGAGGGAGCTTGGAGGGCAGGTAAAAGATGACTGCGGAGGAAGCGCATAGGATGTGACCAATCGAGAAGAAGAAATCTAGACATGTCAGTTCTAGCCTGGTGTATTTCGTGCATAACGTACATCATACAAGTTTACACCCTCTCCATCTATTCCCACAGCTAACTCTGATCGCTTTCTCTTCTTTGCGCCAGGAGCCCCTCCATACACCTCAGCCACAACATATTGACCTTTCGAGTGATCAATGGGTCGGGGCAGAGTAGCTACCACATAAGGCTTCTGTAAAACAAATCGCGACGACATGGTGGAATGGAAGGTCGTGGGGAATTGGAGGTGTTGGTGGTTCATAACCACAGCAAGGCGGTCTATCGATAATCTTTTTTCTCAAAAGTTCGGCTGGCGAGCAGGGGTGGCTAAAGCTGCTACGGCTTAAGTTCGGCAAGGCGCGACTTCCCAGCTGTTGAACGCGGGTCTCTGGTCCGTCGTTTCAACACGACCAAGACCTATCCTGCCTACTCAAACCTCTATACAAACCTTCTGCGATTCAATCGACTACTGTACATCACTGCCATTTCCAAACCCTCCTTGCTACAGAAAACAGACCGGAATAGTTACAATCTTCTAGCAGAACAATTGGGTGGAAAACTCGTTGCCAATGGTTGCTCACGCGTAAACCTCGCGTTCACAAGCCAATTCATTTGGCTACGGATGTCAGTTCTGGCTGAGAGGAGTGTGGGGGAGTTGAATGAGGAATTGAAGCCTACAATGTTCCCACTATTCCAGAAAGGTTCCAGTACGTCAGGAAGAAGCACTTGATTTGAAGTTGAAGTTGAAGCTTGTTCAATGCTAATCACATTACACGCACAGAATCGAAAACCTTTCCATCAAATGAGCCAGCCCAGGAACTGCCCATAAGTCGATCAGAAAGTATAGTGACTCAGAAAGTCTTGGACCGGCCAGGGAAAAGGACGAAGGTAACGGAACTCCCTGGTGCTGGGGAATCTGGCTCTGCAGGACCTATCTCGAACATCGAAATACATGCAGATCTGCTAGAGGTCGACCTAAACAAAGCACGGAAGAAGAGGAGGAAAACTGCATCTCCCGAGGGAAAGACAGCATCAACAAGTGAATTCTTGTTGAATGTCGGTACTGGGGATTGCCTTCCATCTCCGAATGTTGGCACGCGACAACCACTGGATATACTTTCACGGCCTGAAGACGATCCAACGTCAAAAACACAAATCGATCGGAGAGTCGCAGGGGCTACTTTAATAAACGGGCTAAACTATACGAACAGTGGCTCTCCTGTAGTGGAGCGAATTTTGGTTTCGGACTTGGGTAGAGACGGCTTAGGACTTGGTGATACCGTCACGCCAGGTCGGGAGTATAGATCGATATACAGTACGAATAACGGAGACGTTGCTCCGGGAAAAGTCTCACTGGAACATTCCAATCCTAGTCAAATTGACTTGGTCGCAGACACGAATGCTGCACAGCCAGATATTACCCAAGCTCCATCGAAACCAACCAAAGTACTTCGCTTCAACCCCAAAACAGGCACAATCGGATCTCCACCAGCTAAGAAGACCGCGGCCATCGAAGAAGATGTCAAGTCAAAGCCCAAGAGAGGTCGCGGGAGGCCCCCCAAAACTCTAATAGTGACGATTCATTATGGCGAAGGACCCACCATTGCATCAAGTATAGGGCAGAAGATCGACTTGATCATGAATAGTCCTCCAAGCGCCCCGAAGGAGAAGAATGTGGCTCCAAAAAAGCCAAGGCCTACTAAATCCAGCCCGCCCAAACCCTTGAAGACTCTCCATCCGCTGTTTCTGAACAAGCCTGAGCAAAAGGTTCAAGGCCCGTCGATATCGATGATCAAGGATATCGGCGTTGTAGATCTTACAGGAAAGGAGGAGCCGACAACGCAGCCCCGAGCAAGATCTGCATTCCAATCAAAGGGCCCTTCTCCCAGAAAGCCTTCAGCCCCATTTTCTGGCTTTGGTGGCTCTGCAAAGACTGTTAAGTTCCCAGGTGTTATCGAGCCAGCATGGCCATGGAAAGGTATGGTTCATATTCGCGGGGTCGATTCCTTACCCGAAGATATGAGTGCGGATACGAGGTCTAGGCCACCAATATCGAGTGTCAAGAAGTCAAAGTACAAGGCCTTGCAAATTTCTGGTGCCGAGAATATCATCGAAAGCTTGGCAGCAGACTTGTCAATCAGAAGTGTTGTCCAAAACATCCAGGATATCAACCCAGACGAATACCCTTCGGTACCTCAATGTCTTCGTACTCCCACAAAACATTACGAATCGGGAGTTGAGATCCAGAAGAAAGTAAGGAGACTGGTACGAACTCGCTTGCCTCTGCCACAAGGAGCAGCTGAAGACTCAAGTGAAGACGATGTTCGACTCGACGATGTTCATGCGGCACTTTTGGGTGTATATACTTCCATTGCCTCCTCGATGTCAGCTTTTGATAGAGGCCAATGTGAGACCCAATCTTGGGTTCATAAATACTCACCTAAGTCTGCCGCCCAGGTGCTGCAGAAGGGCCAAGAAGCCCATATATTGAAGAAGTGGCTGGAGGCATTGACTGTGCAGTCTGTCGGATTTGGATCTGGTGGAAAGAGTTCAACTGCTGCGAAAATTAACAATGCCGGAAAGCGGAAGCGCAAGTCGAAAAAACTTGATGGCTTTATCATCACAACCGATGAGGAAGACATTGAAATGGACGAGATCACAGAGCCTGAAGACGAAGTCTCCAACGACGACCCACGCCAGCTGAAAAAGACCGTGATCAGAGGCAAAGACGTAGCGGCTTCTGGATCCAATATCGCGAATACTGTCGTCTTGAGTGGACCACATGGTTGTGGGAAGACTGCCGCCGTCTACGCTGCTGCGAAAGAGCTGGGATTTGAGGTTTTTGAGATTAACCCAGGAAGTAGACGGAATGGTAAGGACATCATGGAACGTGTTGGCGATATGACACGTAATCATCAAGTCCAGCGATCGGTTGTCCCAGTTCAGAATGACGAAACAGATGAAGACAGGGAACGAATAGATAATGCTCTCGCTGATGATCTGAAAAGTGGTCGTCAGGGAAAGATGGATTCCTTTTTCAAGTCTCAGCCTGTCAAGTCCCAGACACAAGCCAAACCCAAGGAAGCCACGGAGAAGCCGGTTACTGCAAAGGAGGTCAATGTGTCCAAGGTGCAGAATAATCTACCAGGGATCTCGATGGACAACGTGTTTTCAAAGATGTCAAAGAAGAAGCAACAGCAGTCATTGATCCTCATCGAAGAAGCCGACATCCTGTACAAAGAGGACAACCAATTTTGGATCACCGTCGCGAATCTTATTGCATCATCGAAGAGACCAATCATAATAACTTGCAACGATGAATCGATTCTTCCGATGGTCGACCTGAAATTGCACGCAACCATACGTATGGTATCTCCAGCTGTTGACTTAGCGGTAGACTACCTTCTGCTAGTCGCCGCTTGCGAAGGGCATATCATAAAGCGAAAGGCAGTGAAGCAGCTATATGAGGGCCGTAACATGGATCTCCGAGCATCCCTCACGGAATTAAACTTCTGGTGCCAATTTGCCGTAGGAGATATCAAAGGTGGACTGGGATGGTACTACCCACGTTGGCCACGCGGCAATAATCTTGACGAAAATGGAAATGTCATCCGAGTGATCAGCGAAGGGACATATGAAGCAGGCATGGGGTGGCTATCACAAGACTTCCTTGAAAGTCATATTCATCACCTTGATATCGAAGAGGAAACTCTTCACGAAGCCTGTGATGGATGGACCTTCGATCTTGGAGACTGGGTGGAAAACATCGGGGTGAAAAAATGGGCTGGAAAGCAACGCGAGAGTGTGAACGGCAAACGCAATGATCTTGCCGTGCTGAGCATGTACGAAGATTTTGCTGACTCTATGAGTGCTGCCGATCTGTTTTCTGGCGGGACTTTTGCACTGGAACACAAGGTAAGAATTCCACAGTCTAGCTGTGACTCCTGCTAACAGTATCAGATCGCACTTGACGTCTCCCTCCCAGAGCTGACGATGAAGGCTCGGGATGATTATACTCTTGCTTCCGAGCTCAAAGAAGCCCCAGCACTCGTCTCATACGTTACAACTGGCAACGATATTTCACTTTATATGAAATCTCGCTCAAGGAAGATCTTGCAACTCGACGAACACCTCCAAAACAATCTTGAGGTACCTATGGAGCTTGATCGTCCTAGCGAAAGCACAATTCTCCGCGTCATCCGCGACAAAATCGTGTCTCCGAAGGAAGGTCTGGACAGATTCGACTTTAGCCTAGCATTTGATCCAATATCCTCGGTCGAGAAATATGTCTGGTCCACCTCTCTAGAAGCATCAAGTTTTGACCGTACCATGACGCTTATTGTCGAAGACTTGGCCCCCTACGTTCGCTCAATTGTGGCTTATGACGCTCGACTCCAGCAAGATCGTCTGAAGCTCAGTAATCTCCTGAGCGAAGGTGGCAGAAAAGGCAAGCGGATGCGGACGACACGTGCAGCGATGTCTGCACTTGAGGGTGGCGCGAGGACTTCCACGAAACGAGATAGGTACTTTACTGCTGCGCTGAACTCGAATTGGGTGCTTAGGACGGGAATGAAGAGTTGGCTGGATGCTGCCCGCATCTATACCGAGGCCGAGCCTACCCTTTCGAGTCGACGATCCAGCAAAGCTAGCCTTGAAGACGATAATGGAGATGGAGATGGTGATAGTGATGGCGAGGTGAAGGAGAGGGATGAACCGGGAAGCACTCATTGATAGTGCGGTTTTAATGATAAGGATGATATAAGGTATTTGCTTAGCATAGCTTGATTTTACACAGATGGTCGATGTATGAGAACATATGGATGGCGGCGTAGAACAGGTGCATGGCATGGCAGGCATAAATCGGAGAGCATATAAATGATCAGGCTTTTGCACTTGTTGCTTTCACGCACTAGACATCACATAACACCAAAGACTGCAAAAGCAACTAAAGGTTCTTGCGACTCGACTCAAGGTGGAGTTGTGTCTGACGAAGCTTGGACAGGTTTGCCAGCAAACAGTTATGCCACAGGATGTAGAGCAAGGTGAGGTTCAACGCCATCGAAAAGATGAAGTATTTCACCAAATATTCAACTTGGGGGCTCCGATCCTTCGCGTGATGTCCCTACCCTGACACAAATCGCAGCTGCCTCGACTTTGTTTATTATTGACAAATGCGAAGCGAAGAAGTAAGGTTTCTCGCTCTGACTTAGATCCGACGATGCCACTAACACGTGCCGATTTTGCCCGTTGCGAGAGGTCCACATTTGTACCTAGCATCATCCATCATGTTGGATTTCAAGGCAATACCTCACAGCCCCGACTCTCCCCGAGCTTGGGCCGCCCAGCCGCGTGCCAAGAACCCAAAAAATTCAAGACTTGACAAATTTACCGGAGAGCTCCTTTCCTTCAATCTTCATACCAACCCACACCAATCCTATCATTCAATTGATCATATCATCCCTCACGAAGACATCGTATCTTCTCATCTCCACTCACTCACTCACTTTAATCTTCTAATATCTCCACCGCCCCTACACACACCATAATGTCCTCGGCACCAACATCCACCGGCTCGACAAAGGTCGATGCCGTCGTCCAAAAGGTCGCTGCCAACACCCCAGAGAAGCTCAGCGGTGTTCAACTCTACTCCAGATTCGCCTTGGCTGGTGCAATCTGCTGTTCCGTCACCCACGGTGGCCTCACACCCGTCGATGTGTAAGTTCTGCCAGAGTCGCGCCATTTGCGAGTGAGAACATTCCTTCTAACGTATCCTCATTATAGCGTGAAGACGAGAATTCAACTCGATCCAGTAACATACAACAAGGGTCTGATCGGAGGATTCAGACAGGTTATCGCCAAGGAGGGCGCCGGTGCTTTGTTGACAGGTTTCGGTCCAACTGCTGCTGGTTACTTCCTCCAGGGCGCATTCAAGTTCGGAGGATATGAGCTGTTCAAGCAACAGGCCATCAACTTCCTTGGATATGAGACTGCCTCCAACAACCGCACAGCCGTTTACCTCGCCTCTGCAGGTCTCGCGGAGTTCTTCGCTGATATCGCCCTTTGCCCTCTCGAGGCCACCCGTATCCGTCTCGTTTCTGAGCCAACATACGCCAATGGTCTCATTGGAGGCTTCAGCAAGATGCTGAAGAACGAGGGTGTCGGTGCTTTCTACGCCGGTTTCGGTCCTATCCTGCTCAAGCAGTAAGTTGTCGTCCATAACGAGTTTCCAATGGTGGGATGCTAACAGAAGTCAGGGTTCCATACACCATGACCAAGTTCGTTGTCTACGAGAAGGTCGCTGAGGCTGTCTACGGATACGTTGACAAGAGCACCGCTTCCGACGGAATGCAGACTACCATTAATTTGGGATCTGGTCTCGTCGCCGGTATGGCCGCCGCGGTTGTCTCGCAACCAGCCGACACCATGTTGAGCAAAATCAACAAGACCAAGGGTCTTCCAGGACAGGGTATTGCCAGCCGCTTGGTCACAATTGCCAAGGAGCTTGGTCTTAAGGGTTCTTTCACTGGTCTCCCTGCTCGTTTGTTCATGGTTGGAACTCTTACTGTAAGTATCTTCGCACTGGTCTTCTCAAGCGCATTCGCTGATTTACTTTCCAGGCTGGTCAATTCGCTATCTACGGTGACGTCAAGAAGGCTTTGGGAGCCACTGGAGGTGTCGAGATCGCCAAGTAAATACAATTCAAAAGAGGAGGGAGTGGTGAACGAAGGATGGATCCGCACAAAAATCCGCAGACTGCTTCGAACACGGATAGAGGTATTCTAAGAGGGCTTCATTGGGGATTTTCGGACGTGGAACGGGTCGCGCTTGCATTTATTTGGGCTGGTCATTCGTATACTTCTTCTAGAGCATAGACGTCCTGGCTACTTTGGGAAGGACGAGCTTGGTTTTACTTTGCTTCCGCCTACTTCCTCTCTCTGGGATGGGAGTCTGGGTGGGTAGGCATATCAGGCGTCTCTGTACTATAGGTTCTTTCTTCCTTTTTTGACCTCTGCCGAAACGAATAGACGACTTGGGATAGTGCTGTACGACTGGGTTCTGATTCTGTGTGCTGTTTATCATATTGTGCTCAGTACTTTGGACATGCTGGTTAGACTACTATACTACTTAGCGCTTGTAATATTTTGCACTATCTTCTTTTTGCAAGTAAGAAATACAGCAATAGAACGTCACTTACTTTCCAAAGAGCAGCGGGATCTGGTGAATGAGCTGCGGAAACATCTGATCGCATGTCGGGATCAATATATGGCGTTATTGCACCCAATGAATATCCCTATTGCGAATCAATCCCTGCGTAGATGAGTACCCATCGGGCTCGCAGTCGGTGTTTGGAATCATTCAATGTATGCAAGGCGTGGAGTACGAGACTATGTGATCTGATTATGAAGCTTCTTGAGTCTTGGTATCGAAAGAATTCCTCCCACTAAGACCATGTTGGTTGCGCTGGTCGTGACATTGCATGGTACTTCCAACATTCATCTCTATTCTTCTGGTCATACACTCCTCCTCTCACCATATTCGGCCCCAAGACGTAAGCTACCTTCAGATATCATCGAAACGTGCCTACCACACCGAATACATTCAAATCCCCTCCCAAAAATTCAAGACTCAATCCTTGTTCCTTGCGGGAAGCTTTCATGTATTATTTGGACCATAAACCAATAGGAAGCTCAGGACTTGGATTACGGCAAGGCAGCTAAGCTTTCCTGCCAAGGTTCAGACAGCGGATCCAGATGGAGACATTGACCGCGTCACAGCAGTGAGCATTCTAGTACCCCCTCATCCACCATGCACGCATTGGATGCTTGATGACTGGACTGCATTGCGGTGAATGTGAGACTAGACCAGTCCAATTAATTAGCTAAGAGGTGAGGTAAGGTAGGAAGGAATACAGGTATTTAAAGGGAAGCTATTCCCCGCATTGCACGTTCTTTCGTTATTGTCACTTTTCTAAGAGACAGTTGGAAGTGCGGTCAATAGGTACCTACTACACCATAGGCAACTCGAGAAGCCTCGATTGAACTGAACCCCTCACTTCTGCCCAGCTCGCCCCTCCAATTTCTTTTTTGCACACAACCTCAATTCTACTCCATCCCACCACATCCTCTGTGTCTTCCTGATCCACGATCCACAACCGCAACAATGGTTCATCTAGCATCCATCCCCCACGACGGGAAGATCTCGCAGTCCCGTGTTGAAGGACTCGAGAAACTCGAAATCGCCGATGGCCAGACACCAGATAGCTTCACGACTACTGTGTATGGCAGTAGATTCGCAGCTCAGGATTTGCCAAAGCATGAGATGCCAGAAGAAGAGATGCCAAAGGAGGTTGCGTACCGGATGATTAAGGATGATTTGAGTTTGGACGGAAATCCAATGCTGAAGTAGGTTATTCTTGTGACTCTATGGGCAGCAAGAAATTTGGCGTATTGAACGTAGCTGAGGGGATTATGCTGATTATAGGGTGTTATAGCTTGGCTTCGTTCGTTACTACTTACATGGTATGTTTGCCCTCGTTCCGAGACAGGAAGATGAAAGAAAGACAGATCGAGGCCGTTTACTAAATTATTGTGATCTACAGGAAAAAGAAGTCGAAGACCTAATGACCGAATCCTTCTCCAAGAACTTTATTGATTACGAAGAATACCCACAATCCGCCGATATCCAGAACCGCTGTGTATCTATGATCGGTCGTCTCTTCAATGCCCCCACTGCCACCGCAGAAGATGCACCAATTGGTACTTCCACCGTCGGATCCTCTGAAGCCATCATGCTCGGTGTCCTCGCCATGAAAAAGCGCTGGCAAAATGCACGAAAGGCCGCCGGCAAGCCATGGGACAAGCCAAATATCATCATGAGCTCTGCTGTACAGGTGTGCTGGGAGAAAGCCGCAAGATATTTCGAAGTTGAGGAGAAGTATGTGTATTGTACACAGGACAGATATGTAATCGATCCTAAGGAGACGGTGGATTTGGTTGATGAGAATACTATTGGTATTTGCATTATTCTTGGAACCACATATACAGGCGAGTATGAGGATGCGAAGGCTGTCAATGATTTGCTGATTGAGAGAAATCTTGATACGGTGATCCATATTGATGCTGCCAGTGGTGGATTCGTGGCTCCATTTGTGTGTCCAGAGCTTGAGTGGGATTTCAGACTTGAGAAGGTGGTTTCGATTAACACCTCTGGTCACAAGTATGTTTATTAGTCCCTCTCTGTGAATTTTCGCATCCTTCAAAGACCTCAAACTAACGGCAACAGATACGGCCTCGTTTACCCAGGTGTAGGATGGATCGTATGGAGAGCCGCAGAATACCTTCCAAAGGAGCTTGTTTTTAATATCAACTACCTTGGTGCCGATCAGGCATCGTTCACGCTTAATTTCTCCAAAGGCGCTTCCCAAGTCATCGGCCAATATTATCAACTGATCAGACTTGGCAAGCATGGGTACCGCAGCATTATGTCGAACCTCACTCGCACCGCAGACTACCTCTCCGACTCCCTCTCCCAACTAAGTTTCATAATCATGAGCCAAAAAGCCGGCAAGGGACTCCCCCTTGTCGCCTTCCGTCTCAACCCCAAGAAAGGCCACCACTATGACGAATTCGCACTTGCGCACCAACTCCGCGGTCGAAGCTGGGTCGTCCCAGCCTACACAATGGCACCCAATACCAAGGACCTCAAGATGCTCCGCGTCGTTGTCAGAGAGGACTTTAGCAAGAGTCGTTGCGATCAACTTCTTGACGATATCAAGCTGTGCATGGGTGTCCTAGATGATATGGACAAGGAGGAGATAAAGAGGAGCCAGAAGTATATTCTGGAGCATCAGAGTCATAGTGGGAAGAGTCAGCATAATCATGAGAAGTATAAAAAGGAGCAGCATAGTTTGCAGGGCAAGACGGGGAAGACGCATGCTATTTGCTAGAGGATCGAGAGGTGTGCGAAGAGGGGATGGGTGAGAGAAGGGCACATTGTGAGAGGGGCCTCAGAGACCAGGCAGAGATGAAAATTTGTCTCTTTTTTCTTCGGTCATTTTAGGTGTGGGCTGTGTTGGGTGGAGATTATGATATAACGAGCATACGATGAGCCACGGTCAGAAATACATAGAGTCAAATAGCATTGCATTGAGCTTCATCCTTTAGTCTTCCTTTCCTCCTGTGAAAATTTACCAAAAGGTGGTGTTTGTCTTACTCCAACTACATCTAATTTCAGCCAATTCAGCCAAGCATGTGATGTGGTGGGGAAGTATTCTCAGGTTTTATGGTGTATTTCTCCAGACGACAACAAATAGTGAGATACGAGCCATCTCCAGCGCATTCATTTTCTCTAATCTAAGTATTCCTGAGAGATGCACCTTTGGGTATGAGGATAGTCCGCTCCTTGGCGTATTCCCCACTAAGGATGACACTTCTTCCTATTATGATTCGGGCGTGTAGTCCAGTATACTCACTTCAAGTGAAAAGTCTATAAACAGCTTCGCATTACAGAAAATGCGAGGTCAAGGTAAAACACGACAGGGGCGTGATTGTCGAGCAGGGAGACCCAAAGCTTGCTTTGCGGAACGAGTGGGATGAAATTTGCCATATTATCGTTCCTCTTGAAGAGAAATTTGGCACCACTGTTGGATAATTCTCAGTGCCCATCTCGCCTTGACGATTGGCTTGCTTCGCAGCTTTCAAACACTGTTATAGGGCCTACAAAATTCGTACTACGATATCATTGTTTTATCTGTCGAAGCAGAATATGCACTTAAGGTGCCGAAGAGCCTGAATAAAGCAAGTTGCTCTAGCTCTAGCTCTAGCTCTCAGAGCAAAAAGCAGCAGATCGGACTCTGCTGGGGTATTGCGAGGCGCTCTGAGTGCTAGTAGAGCATTTTCCGAGAATGATGATGAAATTACTGGATTATTTGGAAACACCTTCGGTTGCAAGTGTCATATTTAGTTCGGTTTCATGCTCCCTGTGTGCAGATTTTGGTTCTGGTGAAGGTCGGTATGAAGAAGATTACGTTTGCGTTAGATGAAGCTGCTGCGATATCTGGTGTTGCCTCGGCGGTCGAAGATAAGCGGAGATTCTTGAAGAGGGGATTGGCTGTGGTGATATGTGAGCATAGCTTGGAGTATTGTTGACATGTATTCCCAAGCTTCATCTCATTTGATAAAGTGTCGTTGTGACTGGTGGAGGAATATCTTCTGCTGTCTCTGGTTTGGAGGTTGAACATGAAACCCTGGATGATGTTAGACGCGATTTTGTCCTCGAGCGGATTCGGTGGATGTCAAAGTATCGCTATCTCTCAACACTTGTAGCCAGTTAGCAATAGTGTTGTCCCGGTTGTAAAATGGACTATCCCCTTATCTAGTGACCATGCTTTCATTTCAGCGGAGAGAAGAGGGAACAAAGATAGTATCTGAACAGGCGCGAAATCTATCTGGTCGCGATCAGATTCTTTAGGGGCAAACCCGGTAGCTCCAACTATCTGCTAAAAGAATTTAATCCTTCAGCTTCTCATCCATGCTACATGACGGTAATTGCCAGACACTCCTTCCAATTCCAAGCGGCTGATAAGATAATACGAATATCCCACAAATATTGCCGAAGAGATCATAACCCAAAGTCCAAACTGCTCGTCGCAAACCCAAGAAACCTCGCTTAGCATATCCACTTCATGTACACAAATAACGAAAACCACAACATCGAACAGCAGCGGCAGCCGTCTCTATGGTAGAGCGGTCAGGGCGAACTGTTTTCTGAGTGGGAGGAGATCTTACGGATCATGGTGTGGATCGATGGTCGACGGTCGAAGACGAAAAAAGTAAAATCTCAATTCGACGGGATTTTCTTCTCCTCAGGGAGTTTCTTTTGCAATTTTAATCCAATTTTTTCCGCGTGATTTCGATGCATGTATAAGAAGGCTTTTATTTTTTACTATCTTCATGGTTGTAGTGCGTCTCGATCTTCTGGTGTTCATCTCAAGACGCGTCTCTGTGTGTGTTTGTGTTTTTGTTCTTGTGTTTCCTTGATTTGTTGTCATTAAGCGAGATGAGACTTGTTGACACGTTCCCAGCCGCAAGAGTAGAGCTGTCTCCACACACAGTAGAAAATATATAGGCCTATCAGGTTATGTATGGATGATGTAGTGGTCGATGCCTTAAGAAAGGTCAAAGTCCAAGACCTCTGGCGTGCAGGTTGTAGCTTACTGTCGAAGAACTTTAAAACCTTGAGGTGCGTGTGAAAATGATTGTAGAGATCAAATCAGCAATTATCAGGTTGTATGATCCCGAAAGAGTCATAGTACAGCAGATAGTTATCTTTTTCGGGGTTGTCAATGGCATGTGTGTATAGATATATGACAGACAGACGGTACGAAGGTAGGTAGATACTTACGACTCGTACGGGCACGCCTAGGATACGGCCACAGCTTGCGGTTAATGCAAATCTGTACGAAGCTATTCAGGGAAAGATCGCATAGCAGCGGTCCCCAGAACAGAAATGATTCGTTCTGCCTTGCTGTGTAAATCAATTTTTGCTCCGAAGGTTTATTCTGCGTACTTGCAAAACATAATAAAGTATACCAGCGCTAATTGGATACGCGCGCCAGTTTCCTGGCTCAGCTGCACGTCTGAACATTAGAGTTGGTACAAGTATCTACTAGAGTATACATCGAGAGCTATCCACAATCTTCTTGTGCTTTCCACTTTAAATTGGACTTAACAGTACAATATAAAATCAGCATGCGAAGCTATTCAAGTTGATGCCTCAGATGTGAGCTGAAGTGCTGTTAACTGCCAAATCTATTTTCCGTGTGGTCCCATCAGTAGCTTAGTGTCACGTATCATCGAGAATTGGCTCAACAGTGGTGTCGGCCAGCTTCACTGAACCACCACTCCATCTAGAACACGACGCGGAAGTATTCTCACCGGGAGACAACTTGCATTTGACGCGACTGTCATCACAAGTGCTCATATGACGGTGTATGAAACCAGCGCATCGTTCGATGGTAAGCTCCGTGGGCACATGGGTGCCAATCTGGTATCTTCTGGAAAAACTCGTCGTGTTCTTTAGCACGTATGTAAGCCAAATCAAGTCGGAACTCATCAAGAGCCATGATGATGAAACTTTATGATAAGAGCTAAACTTGCTATCAAGTACATAAAGTGAAGCATGTACGTAGTCCTCGAACACAAAAGACTCAGATGTTGAGAAATGAGGAGGGGAGGAAATATCAAATCCTTGGTTCACATCGAATTTTATGACCGCAGTACTACTGTCAGTTTACTGAAGGCGGCAATTAGTGCTCGTAGACTTTCTGGGCAGTTGATCAGACTCGCAACAAATGCCTGCAAACAGACGATGAGAAATCTGCACAGTACACAGCCTCTTCTAGCTGATATCGATAATTCAGCCGCCGTTGTTGAAATGGGCTCCTCAAGCTTTTTGCAGCAGTTGCATCGCGTCGCTGCCGCGAGAAGTAGAGATTCTTGGCTTGAGGGGATGACTTCCCACACGGTTTGGGGAGTGTCGTGAGTGTGCTGCATTCTGTACTGTTTGTAGTCGGGAGCTCTAAACGTGCTATAAGAGGGCCTTGTTCGCGAAAGAAATCGAGAAATAGGGACCCCATGGGAAGCGCATGGATTCCGCGGTCTATAGGAGGGTTCGATGTAGAGTGATAAGAAATGAGAGGCACGGAAAGAGGAGTAGAATTCCTCGTCACTGGTCTCTTAGGCAGTTAAACTGAGCTTCGATGTTATTATAAGGTGATTGGACTCATTGGCGTACTGCATTATCGCTGGATCCTCAGAGCCTGTAGCACAACTAAGCAGTGTATTCTAAACTTTTTGATATTTCGAAATTCTATGCAGGAAGTTCAATTTCCCCCTCAGATTCTGTGTCTTTTGCTGACTACAAGTTCAGGCGTTCGTAAGTATATATGATGTACACCTGGGCTCCGAGCACATCTGTCAGCGTCCCAAATTTTCTCGCTTTCCACGCAGCTTAACCTCTCACTCCCGCATGCAGCAACCGCAGACGCAGCTCTTTCAAATTGAAGCTGTTTTATGCTGCCACAATAAATGGCCATTGTTGCCTCGGGAAGCTGCAACGACGATAGCTGATTGACCACTTACAAATGCTGAGTATTTTCAGAGGAGCCATACTCTTCACACAGTCGCGAATGCTTGATTGCCTATTTTACATCCCACAACACTTTAGCATTGTCTCGGAACAGCTTCCTCTGCAGCTCTTCATTCCCGTTGCACCATTCCAGGCACTTCTCCACAAATGGCTTCGCATCGTAACCCTTTGACTGAGTATGAGGCCAATCGGAAGCAAAAACAACACCATCTCCATTCCGCATATCCATAAGTGATTCAACCAGTGACTCCAAGTTTTCGAATGTCGAATCTTTGGAAAAGATGTAAGGTGCCGAGATCTTGGCGTAGACCAAAGGATTTTCCATCATCTTCTGCAAAGCCTCCCAACCAGGTGCATTCGCCGGATCCAAAGGCAAGCTTGCAGGAGAGCCAAAATGCTCCAGGACAAGCTTGACACCAAGTTCAGATACCAGTGGTTGAACATGATCAAGCATCGCCATATCAGCATACAATCCAATCGACCAAGTCTTCATCGGTCTCAGCTTCTCCGCGTATTTAAGTAGTACCGACTGAATCTCCTCTTTCGGTAATATCTTGCCGACTGATCTAAGATTGATCCGTACTCCGCGAACGCCAAGATCATGCCATTTCTGGAGGGTTTGCGAGTCGATCTTGTCAGGGTCGAAAGCCACGACTCCTCGACCTCGACTTTGACCAACTTCTTTCAGAGCATCCTCAATCCAGGTGTTGTCGTTGCCATAAGTGCTGACTTGCACAAATACCATGTTTGGCAGGCTGAGTCGTGAGGCGTTGGAGAGAGCACCCTCCATTGTGCCTTCATGAGGAATCCTGGGGATGTCTTGGGGGAATGGGTATTTCTTCGGTTCAATGACATGAATGTGGCTGTCCCATGACCCTTCTGGGGGTTGTTGTGTTGATGTAGAGCTGGAAGACATCTTCAAAATAGAAGCGCGGGGAATTATCGTGTAAGCGTAGATTTTGCGGAAGCACAACTGTCGAGTTGATTTTCTGAGTATGTAACTCATACTAGCCGGCCCACCTCCAGTTTCGCTCGGGGCTCGCTTACTGTCGGGGAAAGCGAATGTCACAGGCAAGCAAAACTGTCACAGCTCAGATAGCCGAGGCAGTCTTTTCCCACCAAAT
>JACBAH010006980.1:0-18461 GCA_014282315.1 Neospermospora avenae | reverse complement strand
CACGAACCCAAATCTCAACACTCTCGTCCATCTCTCCGATTCTATCGACGAGAGTCTCTCCACCAACGCCTTCGGTATCTTCGCGTCCATATCGAATCCCTCCTACTTTCAAGAACAAACCTCGCCCATTGCCGAAGGACAAGGAGGGACGAAAGGGCTTGAAGGGCTTCATAGAAGAGAGATGGTCTGGAGCGTGATGTGGAAAAAGGGTGGTGTAGGAGGTAGAGATATGTTCATGAAGCTGGAAAGGGATGCGGATTTGCAGATGGCGGTAGCGAGGATGAGGGGTAGGGAATGGAAGGATTTGTTGGTGTGTGATTTGGAGATCAGGTATGAGTGATTCGATGTGTAGACCGGATGATGGATGAGGTTGAGATGTAGAATAAGAAAGTTTGAAGTGTTGAGAGTTGAGCTGTTCTGGGTGGGGTAGATGAACAAATTGGCATGCCATGTCGGTCGGGGCTCACGAAGATCGACTACGGCTCAGTTGTTGCGAAGTTGCTCTTTATCTGAAACGAGAACAAAATTTTCCGGTTCGAGCAAAGTGGAAGAACTAGTTCTGGGCTCCAAAAGTCAGTTTAGTGGTCTTATTTTGGTATGATGGCTCCAAAGGTGCGCATTGGAACGATTCTACAATGTGGGCATTCTCTGGACATTTTTGAGAGCTTTTATAAGTGACCTCTAGACCGATGTACACTTAATATTGTTTTGCTCATTTATTACTAGTGAGAAATCTCAAATCTCTGCTGCAACTCAGCACATCCGCCGTCCCACGATGCTTCGTTTGTTTTGTTTACCTCGCTTAGCATCCTTGCCTGAGCATCCGGGTGACAACCTTGATCAGCCAGCTACAGTAGTGCTTCAATAGTCCAAATTCCTTCTTTATCATGCTCCCGCTTTCAATGTTACGTATTTTCGATAAATAATTTGGAATTGATGAAACAATGCAATTTGCTAAAATGTCGGTGGCTTCGGCAACATTCGTTTCACCCACTGTTCATCGTACTCCTACCTAAACTTGATGCAAATCATAGCTTTGATCTGGCGTCATACTCTATGTAAGGGATAATTTTCGAAAGCTTACGGCGCCGTCTTATCTCTCAGTTATGACCCTGGTCTTAGCTGTGCCTTTGTGTGGACAAGCGTTTCATTCCTGCATGTTTTGTCTCGCGGGCAGAATAATGCATTGCGGATCGTATGAAGCCTTCTTCACATCAGATTCATTAAAACTAGAATCAACTAGCCAGAAGATACTAGATCGAATTGGTACTTTCCAATGCTGGGCAGTTGCACTTCAATAGCGACCTTGAGCTGGCTGTATTACATTACATTCCTTGAAGTCTTTCAGGTGCCTCTACTTACACTCGTACATCCCCCGATCTCTTCGCCCATATAAAAGAAGTACGATCAACACATCAAGACCAATAGTTTCCCCATCAACAGGCATCAAACCAACCCTCTTTCCACAAACCCCTCCTTGCTCTGCACCAACAATGTCCACCCCCCTCATGGTCAAAATCTACCTCGTCCTAGCCCACAGCAGCGAGCGTCCTGAGACCAGCACCGGCTTCCTCGCCCCCTGCTCCACCCTTCGCGGTCTCAAAAACGCCCTAACGATCCTCTTCACAACCAACCAATTCAACATCATCAATCGGCAACCTCTTTCTCTCAAGTATCTCGATCTCGAGCGCACGATATTCAGAGTCATTTGGAACACCTCTCCTCATGGTATGATGCCTGACAGCGAAATTCTGGAGGCAGATGTCGAGGACTTGATGAAGATTATGGAGGCAAGGGGTTGGAGGGATGTCATCGAGGTGCAGGCCTTTTTCGATGAGGGGGTGAAAACGAATTTGAGGACTATGACGGCGGAGGAGAGAGCGTCTTAGTGGAGGTTTGTAGGTGGGTGGGTGGGCAGGATGGAGTTGTGCTGAAGAAGTGTATGAAGACGAAGCCGTTGAGTGCTGCGCAGGAAGGCGAATGTGTTGTTAATTTGCGAGTGCTTAGGAATGTGCTTCATGGAGACAAGTTTGGTGTTCATTGGGTTGTGGCCTACTTGGCCTGAATTGGAGTTTTTTCTTGATGTGTAACATTCGATCCTGTCTAAAGAATCTGTCACCCTAGATTCGGGGAAGAATCATAGGTCCTCAAATTTTTTGAAATGACTTGCCGAGTGGTTCAGGTTGCGGAAACCCCTGAATATGTCTTCGAATTTATTAAGAAAAATGTGATTGCGAAAATATAGCCACAAGACTCCCCGCGAAATGTCAACGGCTGTATGTCGTTCTGTTGTTGAGATTCTTACTGCACCGAAGAATCCCCCCCCAACCCCTGACTGAGGATGAGCGGACGAGTTCAAGTATCTAGACTATCGCAGCCGACGAAGCGAAAACAATTTTTTTCTAGGCATTGGGACTGTCGAGGGTCGGATGGACCAAACTTCTATGTCAGTCTAGTAGCTTTCATAAGACTCTGCATTAGAGCGCTATAACCAGGCTAGTCTAATTCGTCTGAGGCCAAGTAGGCACTTCCCTATACATTGTCACCTTACTGAAGTCATCGAATAATCAAGTGACTTGAAAGATAGTACTTTCGTAAAGTTCTGTAACACCTTGGTGACATTAATGATAAGCCACAGTATCATGAAAAGGTGTCGCTTCGTCCGTCAATAATTTTATTTGCCTCGGAATAATGTCGTGACTGCAGAGTAGTATGTCAATGAGAATTTTGTAAGGCTTGAGTGATTAAAAAATGTTTTCTAGCTATCACTTCAGCTGCAACGACGTATTCTTGCCTTGCGAAAATTGGTACTTGAATACCTCCATAGATGGCAAAGAGAAAGTCTGATCAAATTCTGATTTTCATTAAAGAGCGTAACTCTGCATGACAGGAGGGTATATCCAAGACTGCTAGCTAGGTATTAAAAGGGAAGAGGGACTCGGGATGACTCGACTCAGCATCCTCCTCTCTCACATCGTAGACTTCTCCCCAGCCTTAACATCCACTGTCTGAACTTCTGTCACCTCACGTCCCTCCACATCACTGTCAGTCTCGTGCGCCCAGTTACTCTCCTTCAAGTTATTGAGTCTGTCCTCGTCCCTATCCGCTCTTCTGAAAGTCAACCAGAAACCAATACCTCCAAAGAGTGCAACTACGGCTACTGAGCCATAGTTCCAAACCAAAAGAGGATCCTCACTCAAACCGACAAGAGCTTGACTCAGGGCACTTGAGATAGCGCTGGTGAGAAGCGCGATGGATTGGACAGTAGATCGCATGTTCTTTGGCGCCTTGGTATAGGCGTATTCCAGCTTGGTGATAGAGGCCATGACTTCGGACAGACCGATCAGACCATAGGGAAAGACTTGGATCCAGACTGTGAAAGGAGCAGAGCAATTCTCTCCTGCAAGTTCTCTCGCATTGATATTACTTCCACACGGTGATAACTTGTAGATGTAGTATTGTGTCACAGTGGCGGAGACCATAGCCAAGGACGAGAGGAAGAAACCGAAAGAGATCTTCTTGATGGGTGTAAAGTTGATTCCGGCTTTTCGGAGACCAGGGTAGACGATGAAGTCCATGATTGGAATGACAATGATAATGAAGATTGGGTTGAGGTTGTTGATTACGTCGTTGGGAACACCCCCAAGTTTCATGGTGTTGGCTTGCGAGACCAGGTTACCCGTCATTTGGTTATACGCAAGCCCTATAAGGTGTTAGCTCTTGAAATAGAAGTGAGGATGGATCACCAGGACTGAGAGCTTACAGTAGAGAGGATACCAAAGGAAGACTTTACAGGCGAGAAGACCTCGGCGAACCTCGTCGACCCATGCGTCATCGAAGGTCATCCACTGTATAAAGGTCAGTACATGTTTCTTTCTTCGCAATTTAGAATAGGAACCTAGCTATTGCCAGTCTCTGCTTAAATCAGGGAAGGAAATACGTACCACAGGACGGTCTGCAGCTGCAACGTTGCTTGGCTTGACCCGCTCCCAGAAGTCAGGATGCTTGAAGTTCTTGAGACTTTGAAAACGTTAGCAGAGGTTCAAAAGTTGCATCAGACGTATAGGACTTTAGAAAGTGAGAGACTTACGTGGTTGCCGGGTTGATCGACCACTTCCCTTTGAAAGCCAAGCCGATGAGCTTGGCCGCCTTGCCCATGACAGACCCGGTTGGAGGAGAGTGGATATAGTACTTCTTGCAGAAAAAGAGGACAATGGGGCACAAGCAGAAGACAATAGTCGGCAAAAGGTACGACAGCCAGAATCCGACATAATGTTCGGCATAGACCATGGCCAGAGAACCAGATAATGAGCCGATATTGATCAGCAAGTAGAAGTAGAGATAGATTCTTGCAGTTGTAGCTGCTGGATCGACGATCTCTTTCTTGCCCTTCTTGTTAACCCTGACGTATGGTCGCTGGTCCTTGTATTGCTCAGCGATCAGAGGCGAGATATTGGATTTGAATCCACCAGTACCGAGACCCTATCACAATGGGGGTTAGCAATTGAATGGAAAATAAATATATTTGTCTCGTGAGAAGATCTGGACATGGCTCAACATTTCCTTGAGCCCTTGGCAAAGCTGTCAGAATAAGAGCCTCCCCAATACATACCATTATGACGAGACCAACAGCGAACACACCGATGGCAGCGTTGGGGTTTACGATGACCGGAGGGATTGCAGAGATAATCAGAATGCAATGGCCAACAAGAGCGAAGCAGATTGAGTATTGAATTGTAAGGTAACGGCCAAAGTATTGATCTGCGAAATATGCACCTGCTAGCGGTGTCACGTAACTCCAAAAGGAGTTGACTGATGACATTTAGTCGAATCTGGGGCCTTTTGATATTGGGAACATACACATGACGAGTCCAGTAGAAGCACGTTGTCCCATCCCGAGTGCACCAGACTTCTGAACGATCTTACCTGCACCAGTTGAGGACCCGATTGGCAATGGTCTTTGGATAAAGTTGACGACTGTAAAGCTTTTAGTACTGTACACTGAGGCTCCTTGGGAATACTTACAGACAGCGGTGGTACCATAGTAGCTGAATCTTTCTGCAAATTCAACAAGAGCCACTGTCCAAGATGTCCATGGGATATGACCGGGAACTTTTGGGAGAGTTGCGAATTCCTCCTCGGTTGGGTAAGGCTTGGCGGCATCAACGACCATAGGGATCGACTTCTCTCCATCGGAGTGAGAGTCAGAAACTGCGAGGGCTGGTTCCGCCATAGTGGCACCGCGTGTTACCTCAAGACTGCGTTTGACGTCCATTTTGAAGAACGAACCGCGTTTGCGTCAAATTGGAAAAATCAAGCTGTTCCTGGTACAGTACTAGACAAGTATTTCAACCGCACGGAGGAATTGGCAGAACTATATACATTTTGATCGCCTGATCTTCCGCACTGCAACTTCCTAGCGCGTTGGTCTTTCAGAGGAAATCAGACTTGGGTATCGCAAAAGGCCGGTATCTTCTGATAGAACATCTTGGCCTCTTGGTAACCAAGGTCGTCAACGAATTGACAAGGCTTTCTCAAGGCGCGAGTGGTCTTGAAGACATACCAAGAGGTCTTGGTCCGGGTGGCTGGAGAACCTTTGTCTTGTCCTACCCTAATATATCTTACCAAGGACTATCTGTAAGATAAGTTCGCAGAAACGTCGCTCGCCACTGTGTTTCTAGAATGAATTTAGTGAGACTAAGCCCGTCGTGCAGGGCAGCCAAGCTAGATCCTATCAACGTAGCATTGTGTTTAACCAACCAGATGGTCTGGTTTCTGTCCAACACCATATCCCCGCAGTCCAACGCCCGCATGCGCCTCCTGGGCATTTTCATGAGATAAGATTGCTATATTTGCGCCGTGACTGAGATCTTGGGTATGCTTGTTACCTTCTTAGAAGAGTCGGCCAAGGTCTTGGCCAGAGTGGTCTGAACACAAGTTTACATGAGAGCAACCCTCAGGTTACAGCTTTCCAAAAACAATTTCCAGAAGCGGTTGGACACTGACACTTGAGACTTGAGTACCAAGCTGTGCATGCTTTGTCGCATGATCATTGATCTGGCGAGGCGCCGTCGTGTTGATGGACCGCTGATAATGGAGCATCGAGCGGCTGAGAACCAGTTGTCTTTCCGTTTGCTTATGACCATCCCAGGGTTTTCTGCTATCCGCCGGTGATTGGAAGATGCCTCTCTGATCATATTTCGATCTGAAAAATCTGGAGATGAGTGAATACCCGGAGACGAAATATTAGAAAGTGGAATGCCAAGATTGAAAGAGTGGGTTCGCTTATCGTGTTGTTCTAGATTCTTGGGAAGGCGCTTTACCGTGTTGAGGTTGGAGAAATTCGTTCTCCGGCTAAGCGAGGTATCTCCATAATAAAGTCATCAAATATGTGTGTGACTTCAAAATACCGTTTCGATTGGACTCCTCGTGGGACATCTTCTAGCAAGAATTCAAAGTCACCAAAAAACGGCAGGACATATCTAAATTAGTATTACTAAGTCAAATTATGTTTATTTGGCGACTTCAGTAAGGGCCGACTTGAGTGGACGAGGCTGCTTCGCCGGAGATAGAATTCCCAGGCATCGCAATATCACTTTCAGAAAGGAGCCGATCATATCCCGCGACGGAATACAATCATAATCACGAGACTATCCATTGTTTTTGCTTGAGTCTCCAATAATATCACGATAATCTTGCAAGACACTGACTCCACGATAGGTATCAAAGACTTAAAGTCCTGAAACTTGTCGTGCCAATCTATATTATTTTTCAGGCAAGGTCAACTTCGCCACATTCAGCCGAGTCTTTCCTAGATGACAATTGCTATACTTGCTAGTCTCTGTATACCCTAGATTATCGCGAGTAAGAGCTTACTTCGTCTTATCGTCTTTTCTTCACATGTGACCGAATGAAATCTCCTTGTCAGCTTTTAAATTTTACTCCCATCGGGCTGATAGCTGACCTGAACCTGGAGCTTTTTGCTGGGGCAGAAGCTCATTCGGGCGGCTCGATTGAAAAATTACACTGGAATTATGGACTCGAGCAGGAACTCGTTCGGAGGATTCTTTCCTCCGATGACTGCCGATTGTGGTCAAGAAATTCAAAAGAATCTCTTGATGTTCTAGATCCCTCCACCTTATTCCTTGGGAGCAATCCAAAGGTATCTTACGCCACCAGCTTTTTTTTTTCTGGTCACCCAAGCCAAGATTAGAGACACAGTGTCACAGTGTCTTTTGTGCGAAGGAACCTGCTGGATCTAGCCTGTACACATAGAGTAACAGTTCTATTAGCTAGAAGAAGCTCCCAGAAACTCAAGAGAAAGCTCACATGATCCAATTATGCTTCTCTGCCCGACTAACATTCATCTCGCTTTTGACTACATAGACAAAATCATTGGAGAAATTTCGGCGTGAGGCAAACAGCAGCGGAGGTCGAGGGTTGAAATGCATCAGCCGGATATTACATCAATGTAGGCTGACTACAAGAGAGACAGTTCTACGGGAGAAACAACGCTACTCTTTCCAGCTAATTCCATCATCATACGTAGAGAATGTTAAGCTCTTAGCTTGTTGCATCGGAATAGAGCAAATTCTTTCTCCCAGTCGGAGCTTCACCCAGTCCGACAAAATATACCTGAACATAAAATCGTTTGTAAAAATGGTCAAGGCCGGAAAGACTATTTTTTCTCCAAATCACATTTATCTGAAACGGAGCATGCCCACCAGATAGGCCCCCGCAACTGAGCTGCTTCATCGGTGATACGACTTGGCCCACACAAAAGGATTGACTTCAAGTGCATCGTAGGTCCGAGTTGGTTATTGTTTCTACTACTTACTTAAAAGCGTCTGGTAATGATTCCAATAATTCCAGTCATCCACATATGTACACTTCATACTTCTTTGTGCTACTATACATTCATCTTGGCAAACGACCAATGTAGATTTTCAAAGTCAAGAGATGAACCCAGTACCTTTGTCCGAATCATTTTTGCTTATATCTTCCTCTTAAACTAATGTAGCGCAGCTGTATGTTGTGTTGGTGTCTTTGGCGCCGGGCTAGCTCTTGACGATATAATCTTCGCCTGTTCCGCAAATCAAATGCCTGTGGTGATCAGGCTCAATGGAATTGGTACACAGCTTGTTTCGGACACAGGAATTAGCATGGCTGAAGGAGCAGCGTAACTGCGAATATTCTCGCGACCATGGCCAATCGCGTGTCCTCGATTAGTCAAACATCATACGAATTTTTCGATTTCTCACCAGCTAGATTTATGGCGACTATTACAGGCTGCATCGGCTTCTGCGGATGATTTCATTGGCGTCTAACTATGGCATCCATAAAAATAGATATATGTCGTTTAGTCGTAGAATATCACAAGTGCCTCACTAGGAAACAATTGGCGAAAATAAAAGAACTAGGTTGTTTGGCAAAATTGCTGGAGTAGTTGTGACCCTCAAATAGATTCAGGATCTGAAATATCCTCTCACTCATCTCGCGTGTGACTCGTTCAATATTTATGATTCACCTCAGGTTCCGTATGTGTACTTGGAAGAGGAAGATGCGTCAACGAGCTACATGGGTAGCATATAGGTACGTTCCGAAACGAACATCCTTCATGCGAGTCCGAGAAACCGCAGGCAAGGATAGCAGCAGTGCTAACTACCATACATACCGTAAAAACCCGGACTATATGCTTCTCATGGACTCCATTCCAAGAGGTATTCAAGCACAATGAATGTCCCTCCTCATCTGCATCTTTATCAGTTCTTGGGGCACATCACAACAATCGTTCAATTTCGACTGATCTCGCACTATAGGGGGGTTGGTACAATCCAATCGTGCTTGGAGCACCTATAGAAGCCCGAGACATAGTCGGCTCAGGCTACCTTGGAGGAACTAGAACTAGCTGTGTCGTCAAATATCACAAAAGAGAAGCTGCACCTGGGCCCGTCGCGGGTGCAGTGGGTCTCGAGACACGAGGCATCGTCGGCTTAGGATGCTTTGGAGGGACTGGGACTGGCGGTGTTGTGAAGCATGACAAACGAGCAGATGGAAACCTCTAAACGCCTGATCCTGTAGCTATACCTGAGTCTTTGAGCGACCTCGAGGAGTGATTTGATTGTGGCAATCTACTGCTACGGAACAGAATCTCGACAGCGATATCGACTGTCGACCGGGCACGGCAATGTACTGGGCTAGTGAAATGGGAATATAGTTTTGTTATCTGTGTCACTTATCTGCAGGAGATTTTTTCTCTCCTTAAACCCAGTCCTGATTGGCTTTCTAGTTCATTGTGAGATGCTTCGGGCTCGATTTAGTCAACTATTGGCCCTAGCGCGACATTATGGCTTATTTCCATTGTACGTACATTACATGACTTCTCCTGGTCTCCAGCGCATACAACTACTCTCTGAGACATTGAGATGCCGATACTACATGCGTGTGACCATTTTTTGTGTGATAGTGCTCACGATTAGATCTCGTACAGTAATTCGCCAAAAGTTTTACTACAAACCTCTGCAAGATTCTGACATGGATGTGTCAGGGCTGAGAGACGTTGTCTTGCGCAGACAGAAACTGGCCAGGTGTAACTCAAGGTCTTTACTCGATATAAAGTTAACGACTCATCAGATAACATGGCTTCCACTAAATCGAAGTCACATGATTCTTTTGGTGACATTGTCAGAGGAAGATCCTGAGACCCTGGACTAACCACGATGACCTAAAATCACTTCGCCTTATAGAAGGGACCAGCCTCGAGTTGTTACTTTCTCACTCGCATGCCATCATGTAGATGATTGAGCCATTACCATAGGTATTTATGCCAGCAAATGACCATCTCAGTTTATGATCACGTATGGGGTAGCACGCAACGTGCTGAATGTACCTGTGGGCCGGGCCGTCAGCGACAGAAGCGGGTCACCTCGCATTGCCGAGGGGAATGGTTTGTATCATATCAAACAGTTCAATGCCATTCAATGATAATACTATACTTCCGACACCCAATCTGGATCGTCCGTAGTTTATGGGAAACCACCTACCTCAGTTCCAATAAGGATCCATTAAAATCTCTGACAGTGATGCTCTCCTTGCAGGATCGAGATTGGTCATCTTCAAGATCATACTCTTTACCTCGTGCTCAAGATTGGGATAAATATCCTCAGACCATTCCTCAAAGGGTTCGTTTAAACCATCTTCTGCTATAGCCTGCCATAGGCCTCTTAAGAGGGCTCCCGCTTCGTCATCGTTGACATGCTTGACGAGCGCATCCGGTAGCGGGCCGAAGACAGAAAGCAACTTGAACAAAATCACTGACTCGGGTTCCACATCAAGTGACTCAAAGTCTGGGTGAAAACATTGCGCGCCTGTGATCACGTAGAGGCACTAGGAGCCACAGTTAGCAAGACTGCTCCAGCCAAATCAAAGATTAACTCACTAGAAGCGCAAAAGAGAACACCTCCGAAGGTTTGCCAATACCTTTCCCCAGTTGTCCTTCTGGACTGCGCCACATGACGTTCCCCATCCTATGATTTAGGAGCCTCTGGCCTTCCAATTTTAAAGCACAGTCCATATCGCCTAGCGCCACCTTCTGCAGTTGGAATTGGTCCTTCTCATCCACATACCAATTGAGGAAGACATTATTAGGCTTTACATCTTTAAGATAGGTCAGCGGAGAGCTATCGGAGTTGCAGGGAGTCTCGTGGTGTTGTACCTAAGTGTATCCAATCCTTAGTATGAATATCGCTCAGTCCCAGCCCAACCTCTTTCAGGATTGCCTTTCTTGCCTTAATCGGGAGGGCCGAGTAATTCTGTACCAACGAAAACAAATCGCTCTTAAAGTACTCATAAACAAGTACGTTCTGCGCTTTATTTTCATCTACGTGAATTCGAAGGCGAGGATTGTTGCCAAACTCGTCTTTGAAATCCTGCAAGAGGTCAAAAATTGAGCGCGAAACAGGCTTTAGAACAAAAGGTCTGCCATCGCAGCTAGGAAGTTTCAGGCAGTCAGTCACAAATTTGATAAGACTTTAAAACAGCTCATAAACTTACAGTGCAAGCTGTATGTTAAGGGCCGGGTTCGTAGGATGACGCTGGAGTGCCTTTTGGCATAAATACTCGCGACCCGAGTGGCCAACAAGCGTTGAAAACATCTTAACAGCTTTGAAAATACGAGCACGGTGAAGTATCATAATGACGCTGTGTTAGTCTTAGATGCAGGATGGGTTGCCCAGAATGGAAACAAGAACAGCTGATGCGACTATGCAAGTTCAGAGCGAACGTTCGAAACTGTCCGCAAAAATGATAGGTCTAGATCACGTGAGAAAAGCCTCACCAACACAATGTAGGTTGGAATGGTTGGCATTAATGGAGCATCGGACCGTGGGGCACTCCAGATGCGCGATGTTGAGTTAGAGTCGGTTGATATATCATTAGGATTATGTATAAAAAATAGAGAGAAACTGAATGTTGCATTTTAGTCAAAGCAACAATCATCTTTCCATCTTAGTACCTTCGCATCTCACATCATCTAACATCACTCCCAAGCTTCTCCAATCATGGGTCAAACAGGTAACGCGATTACAGCAAAGAGACTGTCGCAGAGATCATAAAATTGACCGTCTCATTCAAGTAAGCGGAACAAGCTAAAATGGATTCACTCGGACAATCATTGAGAACCTTCGCTTTCAGTTCATGGATTACAATGTTGTGATTGTTCACCTAAATCATATTCGACACTTAGCCTATCAGTTTCATCAGCATGTTGAGTATGAGATCAACATTCCCTCTTTCAATGCTCCAGAAATTGCCTCCGACTTGTCTAGTCATCTCTTGACAAGGAGTCTTCTAGGTCCAGCGCTAGTCAATCCCTCACCTACTGCAGCTACCTCTCAGCTCGGCGAGAAGTCAAGAATATGAAGTCTACTGTTTTGATCCGGCTCCTTTAACCTAGGTACTTCGGCACCTTCTCACGACTCAGGAGTTTGCTTCATTGATGAAACTATAATCTGCCGTGCAAAGCAATTCTTGTTGAATCTACTAGCTCTACTCTGTAGCGGATGGAAAATGCTCTACATATATTCAGAAAATAATGCTAAGCCTGCAATCGGTCATGCATATAACCATCCATCAATGTCCTTTTCGTAGTCCGTTCTGTTTCACCAGAGAGAATAATGAAGTAATTAAGAAATACTGCAATACAGCCATCTCTAGTACAGGTGAAAGTTTCATCGACTATGGGCTACTGTCGCACCGGTAACTAGAAAGCTGGTCCTCGTAATTGCGAATACTTCCGGCCGGCCCATTAACTGGGGTCCTAGACAAGTCGGCAACGCCTGGATTTCCCCAATGGAAAAATCCCGCATCAGTATTGCAACCTGAATTCCTGTATCTTATTTTAGCTTCCGTTTCAGGGTGGCAATGTATAACTTACACGAAGAAGTAGCAGAACACGCCGGGGTCAGGACCGACTGAAGAGATCTGGTTGTCGAAATCAGAAGCGAGAGGTACTAGAAGCGATCAATATAAATTTACGTAGCTTTCATCTGAAGTCTCATACCACAAACACCGGAGGGTGACTTTATGACTTTACAGTAGCCTGTGAAGTTTCGATCGTTGCAAAGATAGACGCTGACGTCGGCTCGCTTTTCCACTGCGGCGGCAGATGAAAGAGCGACCATGCTGGTGAGACCAGCTACGATAGAGAGAAACTTCATGTCGAAAGAGAGCGGGTATGATTCTGGATTTCAGAATCTGGAGTCGTGTTCTAGGTAGTAATGAAAGCTGTTAATACTGGATCAAATGGTGAGGTGGCTGGCTTCGTTTTATACATAATTTCTGGCCCAGACTCTCTGGTTACAGTAGCCCCCACTGCCTCTCTGGATTCCCCTTTCGGCCTTACGCAGCCCCATTTTCGAGATATTTTTCACCGCCGCGCATTGGGAACCACCCAGTGCTCTACGACCTGGTGGTTCTACTCTTCACGATGCAGCTAGTGAAATACGCAAATAGCCGGTAAGGAAGCCAAGCTTATGTATGACCCACTTCTAGTAATCCTCTTTCTGAAGGGGTTTTCAATTTTCATGAGTTGATTGCGTATCCAACAATGTCAGGAAGGTCCATTTCAATTCGTAGGCATTTGTTCATGAATGCCATTATGCCGCTCTTGTTGAGCACGAAGGATCGTTACATATCGATCCAATGTATGCTCAGATTCCGTCCTTCGAATTATATCACGGTTAAAGAATAAAAGATATTCCGTCAGTTGATCAGCAGCCGCAGTCAAATATGTTAGGTCATCAGCTTGCATTTACGGTGGAGCAAGCAGGGGACATTCGGGTACAGCCGAGGGGCTGACGTGAGGACGCTGCAATGTAATTATTCAGACGGACCGCATTCCCCTCCTAGCCATTTATTGCTGCATGAAGAAGGCGACCTCCAGTTCTAACGTACGAGTATATCCGACATTAGATGTGAGATGTAAACTTGACATGCGCCGTTCCTGGCATTGCTAAATCGCTTGGGTTTATCGAGTGGTTTCGGCCAACACCATATTTACGTCAGGTACAGAGTAGCTGGACAAGAAACCTACAGCTGGTATCTCGCAGTTAACAATAGGCTGTCTCTGGCGGCCAAATTCGAGCAAGCAGATAAGTGTAAAAGCTCATGCCTGTAGTCCGAAGCAGGGTAAATTCGTCTTGGGCGAAGCAAACCCTTCGACGCAACAAAGTCATCAACTTACTATATCATGTTAGAATTTTATTCTAGTAATTTAATGTATTATGTTTGCGACTCTGATTCCTAATTATAGGATACCTGGTAGTCTGAGACCTCAATGTCATAGAATTACATACTCGTTTCCTCACCCTCAAAGTGACGCCTCCAGTGTATTTAGATCGCTACGGGACTCAGATCATAGATTGAAATAGTGCCGATCAAGATCCAAATATGCAGGCATCCAAAGTCAGTTACCACGGATCAAAAAAAAATACATCTCGATTAGACATGGCCCCTACAAAGCAAAGCGCAAGATCAAAAACTCATGTGCGTCGGCATAGCCGCTCAATCGATCATAACTTCGACTTAGTATCCTTGTCGGTCCGTCTCCCAATGTCTCGATTTACCATAATCCACAAGCCTTCCGCAGATGCTAGGACATTTCCATGTTGGTCTTCGAAGCTTGCCTTGACAAACAGCCGTTTTCCTTCTTTCTTCTGGACTTTTCCCCGAACGAGCACTACACTTGGTGTGTACAGTGGTTTCTTGAAATCAACTTTGAACGTCGCTGTAAACGATCCTGGGGCTAATCGAGATTAGCATGGACTCAATGAATCTTGAAAATTTCGCGAAGACAGGTACTAACCAGCTTGTAAATTTGCCGCTGTCCCTATAAACTCATCAAGTACAACTCCGTAGAAGCCTCCATGAGCTGTCTTTGCGTACTCATTTATACCGCTGTTCAAATCCACGAAAGTGCATAGCTCCAAGAAGGGATTCTTCTTATCCTCGCCCGTTTCTGATGCATGTGCTGTAGGCTTAATATATCGGAAGAAAGTGATGCATGCTTTGACCGTGCTTGGTGTGTTCAACGTCTCTCTTATAAGTGCGGACTCTGTTGAAGGAAGAGGTGTGCGGTCTGGCACTGTGACTTGGACGACGGATTTGTCGGAGAGAATTTTTGCACACCAGGGCATATCTTTGAAGTGTTGAATAGGGTCAGGAACGGGCTGATTGATAAGCTAGCACTGGAAATCACTTAAAGTACTGCTTGATCGCAAGAGGTGCGAAGAGCAGCTTTTAAAAGATGATTATTGAGATTCGGTAGTGCGAGAATACAGCGAGACTGACCTGGTTGTGAGCAGATTTTGCATTAGACATTTCGAAAGAATGAGAACGAATGAGATAAAGTATATTTCTACAGACCAAAATTCTCTTAACAGGGAGACTTTTGTCAAAAAGCTAAAGGAACATGAAATCTGGAGAAATTTTGGAGGGAGAATGAGGGTCAGACAGTATAAATTCATGTCAATCTTCGTACCGACCGAGGAGCTCATTTTCAGCACATGTTTAACCCTTCCATTAGCAAAGATTAAGCTTTGAAGGGTCGTGAGGACCAGAGCCGAGGAAGATCATTCCCGTATCGGGAATTGAATTGTATCAATCATGAAAAGCTCCACAGGTTCTGACCAACTGGCAGCTACTGGCAGCTTTTGTCAGCAAGACGGAGGCTCAGGCCTGTTCGGATAATACAGCTTTGACCGCCCAGATGGTAAGATCGGGCTGTATCTTAATTGAGCTGCGATGCAAGGTGATGCAGCCTAGCGAGTTTAGTGGCGCCCTAGGAGTTTTGATCTTGCGTACATGAATTAGTGTCGATGAGGCAGGAGCGGACCTGTCGATCAGTGCATGGATCTATAGGAGGAGTGAAAGCAACAACCCTTATCATGAAAGATGTCGTGTGAAACCTGATATAAACCAGCGTCATTGAAGCTGGAAGTATCGAGGACTGCATTTAGAAAGTTGATGAATATGATCATGTAATTCTTCAAATGGCTTCTTGCGTAATCAAAAAATAGAAATGGTGCAAGATTGGCCAGCGAAAAACACTGGGAATATATTTGAAGGCAGAAATTTTAAGATCAAAGTTTTTCATTATTATTCTACCTGTACAGATATTGAGACATTATCATGTCCATCCTCCCACTCGTACACATGGTCCAGGTAACACATCCATCTAAGCGAGCCTAATGGCTCCAACCGGCTGCTCAACGAGCAAGACAGGTCCTGCAACAACGGTTTTTAAAGTTGGTGCACCAGGGGTATCGGCAATAATACCGATGATGAGACCCTTGTTTAACTCAAAATTAGGACTTGTAGTAGTGTTCCACAATGTGTCGAATAGAATCGAGATATTCAAGAAACCGTGATAGAATACAGCATAGTACTTTTGAGTAGCATTCCATGCTGGTGGGTCAGTGGGGAAGACAAACTCAATCTTAGTACCAGAAGTAAGAGACGAATTGGTTTAGGATTGTAGGTGAATTGAGCAAGATTCTGGCTTGGGTATGGATATTCTGGGTTCTCTTCTGGGCAAGAGCCTGGTAAAACGAACTGGTTCGTGCTGTCAATGATCTCGTTGGAATATGGGAATGAAGTATCGGTTGGACCAGCGAGTGGGGTCCTCTTACAAGTATCCATCATGGCCCAAGTTTTATGTCGACTCTCAGTTTCCGCGATGGCGACCAGTGCCCCCTTCGTAGCGTTCAATTTTGCTGCTGCGAAAGTCCGGTCAGGAAACCCATCGAAGCAATATCGAGCAGTGTGAGGGTGACGATGAAAGATTCTGCAGTATCGGCACCGAAAGCATATTTACATGGCCCTGGCTTAAGCGAGTTGAGGGATGTTTGACTCTGGAAAATTGCAAGATGACAAGCTTCTGCGTTTCTTATCTCTGAAATGCGGTCGTATGTAGTGTTTGGCAGGCCAAGAGCTGTGAAGGAGGAGGTATTGAATGTTTCAACTCCAGTTTAGTAGAACTCGAAGATTGCCCACTCGGCAGCAAGCAGGTTCTGATATAGCAGATCATCTTCTAAGGCTGTGCCATTGGTAGTGGCGGGAATCGGACATGTCTCATTTCCTGGATAATGACGACCATACCCCTTGAAATCGTTGTAATAGTTGGACAAATCCAGAACCGGTCCATTTGACTTGTAGTATATCGGCTGGGAGGCTTGTGGGATAACAGCTCCAGTGATGACAGACGAAGCGGCCAAAGCCGTGAGCACCGATTTTATGGAAGGCATATTGAAGTGATTGTGACGTGTCAAGAGGTTGGGGAGATTCGTGGAGCGTGTTTGCCAGATAGGGCATTTTGGGAAGAATCACGGCAAGGTTATATCTAAAATTCATAGGTGTTTCTGACGTAGACGGCACTTGCCGTTGTTGTCGTCACATCTGGATTTGCTCATTGAGTCAATGCTTAGACTTGATGCTAATGTTGGCTTTATCACCTTTAGATGCTGATCGGGCGGAAGATAAGCGGTCCGTAGAGACAGAAGATAGCTAACATGGACAAAACCTTCGATAATCTTCCTTGGAGCCTCATCTGAGCTGATGTGCTTGTGCAGATGCCAATAAGTTTGAACCTTCCGACCCTGGACCTAGAAAAGGATAACGGAACAGCCCTGTCAAAATTTGCTTGAGCAATTTGGTCACCCTGCATGATGTAAAGCTGAAATGTACACTTGCCTTGAATAGCATTGGATGGACTCCGTGCGATCAATTTTTGCAAAGATATCACCTCTTCGTGTTGCGCACATATTATTCCCAAGAAAATTCCATCCGCACTCAACAGTTCTGCATACGGCCAACACACATAGCCTTGTATGCACAAGCATTCGCTCGATCAATTAGGGCTTATACGCTCCACTCAGCCGCTCAAGGCTGGATTGACATAAGATTAAAACTTTTGGCTCACCGCACTACAGTATTACAGCTTCCCGGAGCTTTATTCTTGCCCGTAGAGCACTTGCGAAGCTTTCTGAATGGTTCTTGACGTCTTTGCGACGAGCAACCTGAGTGCAGTCCATTGTTCAACAGGCTGGCGGCTCTGCGCTAATGCTTGATGATGCTGGATGCGGCTGGCATTGCGGCTCGCACTTGGTGACATCCCTCGAGTGCTAGCTCCGGGATCTGCATATTGATCCAATTCCATCACCGAGCTACTTTTCGCTTAGATGTTGACCGTTTCATTTTTCATTTTATGAAGAGCGTAAGGTTGTGTGAACTCAATTCACATTCATGTTGTATTAATAATTTCTGCTGCAGCTGGCAATAAAATGAGGGATCTTCAGTCACATTATTAGGAACTTTCTTGGACTGAACGTTCCGTCCCGCTATATGTCTCCGGGGATTTTGCATCCCGTCATAGGGGTCCTTGCCGCTGTTCCAGATACTCTCAACAGCACAAGCGGCACTCAAGAAAGAGATCTACAATATTGATGCAAGAACAACGTTGCATTTTCGAAAAGCTCAATCTACTGTTCATCACTTCACGTGCAACACAGCTGTCGAGCGTCCATCCAAAGGAAGAAATTTGCGACCCGTCGTTGAGAGGCTCCGCAGCTTCACGGAGAGATCCATGAGAGCTTGCATGGTGAGACTGTGGGTTTCTAGAAATACGGAATGGATTTTGGTTGATCATCTGTACTCTCAAAATATTGACAACAAGAAAGGTGCGATAGTCTTATGAATGCCTGCAAGGAGACTTGAAGACCAGTCCACCATGATCTTCAGCCATAGAATCACTGAATTTTGATTCTTCCCACCAGAGAATCTCGGTTAGATATATTACTCGTTCGAGCACGTCAAGATCTTTTCAAAATTCGACTGGATTACATTGTCAATTAATTTTCAACCCTCCAGAGTCAAATGCAATTCTCAACTGACTAGCCCATCACTCC
>JACBAH010006979.1:0-18428 GCA_014282315.1 Neospermospora avenae | reverse complement strand
GGTGTATTTCCGGGACGGGGGTGACGGTAATATGGATACTGTCATGGTTCTGAATTGGAAAGCTGAACGGTCTGCGGCGGATAACGAGAGCACGACTTCTTGAGTCGATATCTTTCTTGAGCGAGGCGTTTGGGATGGCATGGAATGGAGTAAGAGGCGGTGTCCGATGCTGAGACCGACTCTGAGGCAGTCATTGCAGCTATTGGCATCGAAGAAGGGATGGTAGATACCCAGGTAGCACTGTAGCTTGTGCTCATAGAATGGTGAATTGCACAAACAATAAAGCAGGTCGTTTCAGATGAGCCACTTGATTGTGATAGTAGCCTGTAGCCCGCTTCTCTGTTGTTAGTAACAGAGCAACATTATCACACGAAATACCTTCGTGCCAGGTTCAAACTATTCAACATGTCGGATATACTCGGCTTTTCAAGACGTGCAACAGAACTTTCCTTCTCTGAGTTCACTTGACGTATCTGATCTAGATCAAAATTCCAAGAAACCAGTACAGACATCGTGTCATGTTAGATGCTTTGCACAGTGTTGAGACTCAGTGAACCCATTTTCTCGATCACGAAAGCGACCACCGCGTTCGTTCGTTCGATCGTAACCTATCTAGAGCAAATAAATACGCGACAGCAGCGCTTGTTGCACTCATAAGCCGATGCTTCACCATTCTATTGCAGTCTCTACATGGCTGTAAAAGTTCAGAACTCGAACTTCGAAATTGATAGATACCAGACGGGCTCGGGGTTGATGTCGGACTCGAGCTCGGTTTCGGAGTCGGGCTCGGGCTCGGGTCGGCTTCGGACGGAGATGAGATGTGCAACAAACATTTCTGGATTTCTTGAGTAGATGGGGATTATGATGGGAGGTATTAAAGGTTGAGTGTAAGTATTGGTTGACTGTTTTGTAATACGGTGCGTAAACGTGAATAGATGAAACGGGTGAGATCTGAGTGGTGGTGGTTTTGAGGTGGATAAGGTAGGAAGGTAGCGTAGGAAGATAGGCACTCGGACTGGGACTCGGATTTTCCGGTTTATGGTCGAGCGGGCACTGTATTTTGTTTACTTATTACAGACCGAGAAAGACTTTATTCGGTGTTTCACTTCCTCTTACGCTGGAAAGCTTCGTTTCTCGAGCTGAAGTCAGCAACAGGTGGTTTTGAATGGAGATGATTTGATGCTGAGGAACAGAAATGGCTCGGAAATCCTAAACGGGCATGACCACTCTTTACGCCCTGCATCAGGATCCAGAGCATCAGTATATTGCAAGTGAAAGAAGAAGAAAGTTGGGAATTGGAATCGGGTTCGGGCTCGGAACCGCGACTTGCAACAAAGGCGCGCATATCTTTCAAGACGCCGACATAGGTGAGATCGGAGGAAGCTGCAATATGGACGTCGGACTCGGAGTTGGATTGGGAGTAGAAGACGTTCTGTAATGTGACATGGTGGAAGTGGTGACAGACTGATCTTCGGACAGCTGATTCCGAACTATCGTAAGCTGATCTTAGGGAAGATCGAAAGATCGCGACCTTATGTGGGTGTTACTCGCTCTTTGCGACTGGCAACAAGTTTACCAGATTTTGAAAAATGTGGAGTGATAGACGTGCAGATGCTGGAGGAGAAATATAGTAAGTTCCGATGTTGGGCGCTCGGGAACCATACAGTTATTGGATCGTAGAATTCGGATAGTTATATCCCATGCCTTGATGTGTATTGAACATATATGTCCAAACCTCTCCTGACAAAAATCAAGGCTGGTATTCTGTAAGCGGTGCACGCCTGCCAGCAGTGCTGGACATAGGGATATTCGCACCTAGGGCCCGGAACGATATTATATGCTTGGGAGGCATTAAAGAAAGTCTTTCAGGCATGCCTCAGCCGTGGACTGCACATTCTTAGACTGTCTGCTTACTTACTGAAACATTCACTTTCTGTCCTTTGGGGTTTTCATTTCAAACTAGCTCCGAAGTAAAGTAATCAGATTGTGTCTATCATTTGCAGATCTCCATGCTCCCAAGTTCGATGGTACAGAAGTCTGGCAGTTTGGGCGTACACGAGAACCTCCTTAAATAAGTTAAGGCACGGAGACAAGTACCTTGTAGGAATCTGCTAGGAAGTCTATGGCTCATCATAATATTTCTACGTTGTCGATTTGCCGTCTTTCTTATAAATGTCCAACGCCAAATCAGATATGGCTTCTTCTTCTTCTTGAAATTTGTCTCTATGCAATGTTCGACTTTCGCGAAACTCCACATCATATAATGCTCGGTGCATTAATAACAGCTCGACGGAGACTCGCCATCCTCCTTGAGCACGGAAACTCGCGATGGTGGCAATTAAGAGGAAAGGGAATTGGAGGGATTTATCATGTATCGTTCCGCGCCATATTTAAATATGATCCTCGAAAGGTTCTAAGACCTGTTGTCTCCCCTTACTCAGAGGCCTTCGATGAAAGCTTCGTCCGAATGTATCCGATCAATGCGATGTGTAGATGAGGGTTGAACACGGGCTGTGCTCGGAAAGCAGTGTTTAGATTGTAGATTAATTGATCCAGGAGGTTTTACTGAAAACAGGCGAAACGAAGGGACTGTTATGGATGGGCTGATATTCTATTAAAAAAAATCTTCTGCTGTCATAAGCGCGTTGGCATTGTGTCCTTTCCGCTTTCATTCACACTCAATCTGCAGCCACAAGTTCAGAATTGACTGGAAAGCCGCAATCCATATAGTCTACATGGTACCCGCTTGCATGCTAATGATTCCAGCAGAACATAATTTGAAATAAATGTACTGATCTTGCCCCCAATCAAATATCCAAAACCAGCACGTGTGCACATTTTGCCACTCAAGAGTATTGCAACCAGTCTTACTGAAAGTCTAGATTGAAGGAGTGATGTTTCGCAGCTGTCATACGCAATCCAAGGGAATTACTGCAGATATACTACGACGAAAGTTTGGCTTTCATTCTATAGCTACAAATATCGGTTCGAACTATAGTGCAGCCAGCATCATCAGTTACCCGTGGCAATTTACTCCTCAAAGTACTATTGCTCATCTTCATGGTCGACACAAATCTTTGCGAATGCACAAGGGCGGGCATCCTCGGGGTACTCGCTCGAGTCATATATCTGCACTTAGGCGTCGCCGATTGGTTGGAAGATCATGGGAATAAGGAATACGGGAAAAAGAGCGATTGGAGCGGATATTGGAGGGATTGAATTGCGACTTGCAACAAAATTTGCCTCAAGTCTGTAAACTGATGGAATGTTACGTCGAAACTCGTACGTATCGCGGAGAGTGGGTGGCCTCCGACTGATAACAGCCGGTTCGCCTCCAAAAAGCTTGTAAGCGAGCCCCGGGTTCACAGGAAGGGAACTGGCTGTCAACTTGCAGCTTCGTAATATAGATCGATGCATTGCCGGGATCCGGAGCGCAATCTTTGGTGATCTGTAGAAGACCAGTGGTATCCTGTCGAATACGATGAAATCATGAAAAACCAGAAAATATCGTCCAGTCCAATTAACACATTGCTACGGAAACTAGACGCAAGGATCATGAGGAGACAAATGAGCAAAGTGGAGAGGATTATGGCGTTATTGGCTACTTGGTGCAATGATTATACATTGAGAATGAAACTCACAGTACGGCTCTCCGCAGATGGTTTTGTGAGAATACAAGGCGTGTCTTGACTGCTTTCCTGCCATGGTCGGAAATCCAGGAGAATCATCGAGGTCACCACACAACGTTGACTCGCGAGCGAGCCTCCTCGAGTCCTCGCCGAAAAAGTGGACGGAAGTTGAGGTTAGAACTTAGAACGCCAGTGGAACGGTCCGGCGAGCCTACATGTAGCTTTCGCAAGGAACCGCTAAAACCGTCGAAACCGCCAAAACCGTCAGGACCGTAGCCGAGGAACACGACAAGAGACTCGCCACGGCATGCAACGGCAACGGTCCGGTCGGCTTTTTGAGACTTGCAACAAAACTTCAACGAAATGTTTCCTGAAAGTCTGATTGATTGAAGCTCGGAAGTAACGAGAAAAGGCAACTTCACGGGTAGGGGGTTATGCGAGCGGCTATCTCGCAAAACTCCACCGTCGCGGCTTCTATCCGCGAAAAGCCTCTTTCCCTAACATCCCTGATGTTATTCCGGATAGGAAGCATTTCCGGAACAGCAGAATTCGACTGTACGGACGGAAAATTGATCGGCTCCTGTTCCGCTACGACTTGCAACAAAATTACATAGCTCGGGCTGTATATTCTACACAGACATTTTCTGACGTCTGAACGCAAGACAAAACATCGTGAAAAGTTGAAATTGCCGGATGTAGGCCCAGAAGGCGGAAAATACGTCCGCCATGGATACCATCCCGCGGTGCGTCGGATCTACGCCGGATCTGACGACTTGCAACAAAGCCTACACTACCATTCTCAAGATAGCATCATTGGCCGGTCGGAAAGAAACACACGGCCTCGCATTTTTGTACCGGTACAAAGAATTATTTCTATCTTCTGGACCGGGCGCCGGAGTAGTTGTAGCCGATGATGGAGGAAAAGGGATAAGAAGGGGCGAAGAAGCAAGTTCGTCGGATTACTTGTCCGAGAGACATGGGCTGCGGAAATACCTTAGCCGGGCTTCGGAATAGGCGGCTTTTGTGCGACTTGCAACAAACTTACTCAGATTATCGGAGCATGCACTATCGAAGTTTAATGGAGAGACAACCGGAGAACTTGAGGAGATATCCGATGGAATTCATGATCTACACAGTTCGTTGGCATGGGCATGTGAAATGTGGTTTGGTTTTCCGGATGAGCTTTTAGACGGGAACGGGCAACTTGCGGCCGACTCGTAGATTTTTGACTTTTTTTATTGGCAAGTTTACAGTTAGCAGCATTTATTGAGGAACAGAACTTGACCCAAGAGGAAGCTTGGATTTACTCGGTAGCATGCAAGCAAAACTATCTATATGACAGAACAAGCTATGTCGCTCTCATGTCTTTCAATCCAGAAAGATTAAGGTTCTAACAAATGTTACGCAAATAGTACGTCATAAAATAATGTTCTATTTGTTTGTACCTAATGCTTCGCCAGCCCCTAGCTAGCCTCGGCCTTGTACTCTGACGAGAAGCGCTCGCTCGCCTAAATAGGTGGGTCAGAATGGGATATAAACAAGCCCCTACTTAGGACAATGCGCTGGTGTTTGAAATGTTTGAGCTGTGATCAAAATAGGAACCGAGCGATCCAAACAACTCCTTGTTAAAATTGCTAGTCACTCTTGTTTGACAGGCCGTTGAAGCTAAATTTGTAATTTACACGCAATATCTTGCCATGGCATATCAACACCCCGCAAAACACGATTCAAGTCATGAAAAGCCGGCAACACGTTTTCTGCAGCTCGGTGGGCTCTGAATCTAAGGATATCGAAATTTGGCTGTGTACAAGAAAGTGCTTTCAAGAGTCTAACTCCTTGAGATCAGACTAATCCCCAAGTTGAGATTTTCATGACGGAACACTTACATGGTTACACGCAACGTCGTATGGCTGGCTCCCTAGTCGCTACAGATCTCACATCCATAGTTTAGGCACATCAAAGTTCGGGCCTGTAAATTTAATTTATTACCCAGGAAGGGATTACAAGGCTTTCACACTCGCAGAGGATCGACCAATGTCGGTCAGAGGTGGATCACTTTGGTAAATAGATTGCTGATGATGAAGGCCTGGATTTGAGGGTAGTTTCCTTAAAATCTGGCGTGCACGAAGCCTTTCGAATTTTCCATCTGAGATTGCATGGTCAAGTCGAGCAGCAGAGGTGTAGGGTGGCGTGGGAAAGTTTTGAGCTGCCGTGTAATCATTTCGAAATGCTTGAGCAGTCCGCCCTGGTCTCTGACTCGCAGGCATCCCGATTGCTAGCAGATCTGGAGAAGTATCAAGTGTAAGGGATCTCATCATCCTCGTAGAATTGACACTCTCCGAGATGGGAGGAGTATGATCTCTCGTCGATGAATTATGAGCTATGGCACGTAGAGGATAAACAATCTGCTTTCTCTGATCAACACTATGCTGATATGGTTGCCTATGACTACCACTAGATTTATCATTCGAAAATTTGGAGGTCGGTAGAGCTGTCTGATATGGCTGTTGGAATCGCGCTGTAGAGGTTGTCCGTGGCTGCGATTGCCCATAGCCAAATGAGTCAGACGACTCGCACGGGCCTCCAATCGTGGCTCTATTTGGCTGATGACTCGAAGCTTGAGAGACTCCCATACTTCCTGATGTATGGAAGCCCGGATTACGACCAGCGAGGTGCCTCTCCGTGGTCATGGGTTGCAAATTTCCACGTGGTACTGGCACTTGGAACATGGAAGCCGCTGCTACTTGTAATGGAGCATATTGATGGTCTGACAAGGTATTGCGATGGTTGAATCTTCTCGACAAGCTCTGCTTCGCAATCTGGGCTTGGAAAACCATCCTCGCCGGCTCAGGGTCTGAGTAGAATCCGAGTATAGGTGCTGAATAGCGGATATCCCGATTTTGATTCCGAACTTGTACGTCTGCTGCCGAACTCTGGTTTATCTCAGGTCTGGTGACGAAGTTCTGACCGCCTCGCCAGTAGAGAATCTCGCCATCAAGATCCTTGAAGTTGGAAGTCGGCACGGCGTATTCTGGTCTGGAAGATGCACCGTACATACCATAATTTTTCGAGAAGTCTTCTTCTGGCACGTCAGATTTTGAGTAGCCCGTACCCCGTCTGTAGTCATCATCACTTTGGGCAAGGAAGCCGTGGGTCTCATATCCGGAGCTATCAGTACGAAATGAAACATCGGTAGCTGTGCTTGTAGACACTAAAGTTGGAAGCGAGGAAACGTGAGAGCGCTTTGAAGTTGATAGTGTAGGGAATCTCCTTTCCGATGTTGGTTGTAACGAGATGACCTGGCTGGCGTCCATGTTCCGACCTTTGTTCGGCCTCTTATGTTCACACTACCTGAATCAGCCCTCGATCTCCGGCAACATAAGGCTAGTCAAGAAACTCACTTTCACTTTCCTTTCTCTACAATTCTCACAAGCTCCACGTTTGCGGGTCTCAGCCACTTGCGCTCTTTCGTCTGGGCTGTATTTTCTTTTCTTGCGACTGAAAAATATATTTGAGCCTATGAAGTTGGAGTATGGAAACAGGCACATCACTTACGGTGTAGCGTCGATGTTCGAAGGCTGCAAAAAATAACCGCTTCCTCGATCTCGTCGCGAAGGGCTGATCTTTCGGATAGCTCGGGAATCCCCTCGTGGAAACATTGCCAGACAGAAAGGAGGTACCGAAGCAGAAATTGAGGCAGTGATAGACAGAATGAAAGGGATAGAGATTACAGCCATGCGGGAAAACCATGCCATGATATTGAGAATAATTGAAGACTTGTATTTCGTATTTTCATCTCTCTTTCCTTTTGCATAAGAATCGCCAGATTGTACAGCTCATGCCTTGCAAAACACTGTATCAACTCACCGAGCTGTTGGCATTGCCTTATGCCTTTCTGCATTGCTTCCCAACTTCCCAAGCTGAAGGCTCTAGTACGCAACCTAAGAGAGCAATCAGGAGACAGAGGACTCAGCTTTTCATCGTAAACGATAATATGATAGTCCTCGCGGATTGTGACCAGGAGATGGCTTGAAGGGCCGTGCTCTTGTGTAACATCGTCATTCGGTCAGTCCTGACAGTTCTATGGTCCCGGACCACCGTTAGAATCCCCAAGCGACTTTGTTTTGACCAAGTTGAGTTCTACGCCTATCAACCTGAGTGAGGCGAGGTTTGGTAAGGGTTGTTTCCAAGACTCCAGTACAGGACACCGGGGTAAATCACTCGTGGCTATGCGCGTCCGATGAGCGAACGCTGGGCATTAATGCGTTTGATGTGATGGCCAGATAGCCTATTTCATTCGTCAACGATCAAGAAGGGGCTCTGTGGCATCCTTGGAGGAAGCTCGCGTTGCATGGCGGCATCGAAGCGAGGCGGACTATCAGTCACCTGACTCTTGGTCACCTGGTGTAGCACAACCTTCCCTCTTGGGCCATTCAATAGTCTGATATGTTGTGATGTGTTATACACGATTGGAAATTGTCTGCCAGTCATTACTGCAGCTCATAGGCTTCGGGCTGCGCTCAGAACATTATTTCGCTATCCCCAGATACTTTAAGGATTTGCAGAACTACTAGCAAATAGTCTTAGATATGACACGGACTTTGTCTCGATCATCGCACAATGAATGTATGTAAGATCCAGAGCGAGTTCAAAGACAATGACTGCAGACATTTCCGGACGCTCCTAGACATCACGAGGTTTGCTTCCTCATGTCTTCGCAGGCTAACGCTTAAGCGACGGGCCCGGAAAAGCGGGTCAAAGTAAACAAATATTTCCCCAGCTCGAAAAGTGAACTTCAGGCCGTGCAAGTGAATGTGCGTCTCGCGGCCGCGTCGCTTGTTTCGAATTTTTGATAATATTGCATTACCTGACTTCCACAAAGAATTTTTCTTTACAGAACATCCCGCACTCGCCTTCGTTGAAGTCGTTGCAAACTTCACAACTGACCTCAAATACTCGATACCTTCTACGAACGATGCGACCAAACACTATCATCGCAGGCGCTTTTTCGAAGCGTAAAGTATCTCCTTGTCTCGAAACACCGCCCCCAAAGCGCACGCTCTTTTGGGCCACGACTCAAGCAAGCTCCCACACCATGTCGCGTCACTCAAGCCAGCATCCCGAAGAAGTCCACATGCCCTCAGCTCTGAGCTTTTAGTAGGTGTCACATCTGATGGAATTCAGCCATAATAGTGGCATAAGCTGACAGCAGTCTAGCACCCCGCAGCGCATGGTCGAAGTAACCGTCGTAGACCACAACGCAACTGACGCATCTGGTAATACAAAGATCCAAGTCTTCACTATCCATCATAATGTGTTAGCTCACAACTCCGCTTCATTCCGAAATTCTCTCTCTGCTGATCCCGACTGCAAAGTTATGGTCATCAATGGATGCGGGGCAGCATTTGGCCTTCTCCAACACTGGATGTACGCCTCGCAGATTCAAGGTCCCACGGGTACCATCAAGCTCATGGAGTACGTCAAGATGTGGAAGATTGCTGACCACATCGGCATCGAAAGAATCGTCGGCGATCTGCTGAGTCTCATCAGAGAGACAATGCCTGGTGCGAATGTTGATAAGGGCAATACGTTGAAGGACTTCCAAGTCATTGCATGCATGGGAAGTTACCCGGGATTTAAAGATATGGCAATCTCCAAAACCCTTGCTGCGATGAATGAAGAGAACACATGTCAGATCTACAGAGATATGCCATTGGCTATGAGACCGTCTTTCACTCTAGTACTAATGGAACAATGCGTTCGAAACCAGCAAAGTCATCTCCGTAATTCCAGCCTGGGAGTCGAAGAACGTTTTAGGTCGATCGGAACTCAAGAGGATGCTCCTCGTGCGGACTCAGTCCTCAGTTCTACTGTTAATCCCGACTGCGAATCGAACCATGGCTCAGAAGACGAAATTGACGATGAGTCAGATGAAGAACTAGTTCCCAAGTCAGAACCCCTGGACTTTGACGAGGTATTTGCCAATACTCCACCGTCTGCTCAAAGACCCCGTGCCGTTCGGAAAGCTGTACACGCCACGTCGATTCCGAAGTTGAAGCTCCGCTGACTATGGACTATCAGGACAATGGTGATATGTACTTAGAGGTTGAGGACGATTCAGAGTACGGTGGAGGAGACATTTTCGATGATTTGGAGGAAATGGGTGATGAGGAAATGAGTGATGAGGAGCCTACTTTTGAGGAGCCTGGTTTTGAAGGTTTCGGTCAATGAGAACAGTAAAGCAAACCAATCTCGCAGGGGGCCGTGGTGGGTAGGAATGGAAGATTGATATTCGGCAAGCTGCGTCATTCTTTCTTGGCGTTTCTTCTTCCTCTGTCAATCTGTTCCTGCTTTTGCTGAGTTCATTGCTTTGTCGGGGGTTTTCGGTGGGGGATGAATGCCATGGCCTAGCGATGGATTTTGAGGAATGAGACCCGCGCGAGAATCGTAATTGCAGAGCCAATTAGCTACTGCAGAAAATAAAGATTATTGCCCGAACTTTACTTGTCTAACACGACTGCCGAAAAGATGTGTTCTGGCTTGCCCGCTCTTAGACGAACCGAGAAGCGTCATCAGACAGAATGAAACAGACTTAACGGCGACAATGAGTCAAGTAGCTCATAAGCTGAGCAGGTTGAAATGAAGTGTTACTGCAGACATAAACTCCCACCTTCTTCAATATCGTCTATAAGTATTTTTGATTTTTGAAAATCAGAATTTTGAAATCAGGATGATTTTCCAAAAACCGAAATCCCTCAAGATCCGAGAAAGCTTTTTTCCAATTTACCACTCGAAATTGGAAGAACATACAACTGAAAACGTTTGTTTGTCTCTTGCCGTAGCAATATTGGATTTAAGAAAATAGAATAGAAGGGATACAAATTGTAGAGAACTACTTGGCATTTCTAGAAGGTAATGGAGGAATTATTCGGGGGATTCTCTCGCATTAAACATTGAGACGATCAAGAATAATCACAGATAGGACGACTATACGTGGAAGAAAAAATAACCTTATAATTCACTTCAAATTACAGAAAAGCCGTCGGTAACAGAAAATATGCCCTTCTCGATCCCTCGTATCGAGAGCAACTTGCGAGCTCCGCGATCTTTCCTCTAGTTTTTCTCAAACCAATGACGGTTTATTTAAACTCTTGTTTCGCTTTGATCCCACCTCTATTTTTCGAGTCGTGAGCTTCCGCTACGTTGTAGAGGCGCGATTCTTGTAGTTATATGGACAACCTAGTCTAACACTCGAAATTGCATAGAACTGCCATTGGGCCGGCAGGAGGAAGAAAAAAGGAGGTCTGGGAAACAGGTAGCAAGAACCTGAGCGTGCTTTTATTAGTCATTTTATCATTTCCTGGTGTCTTTTTTTTATAATTCGCAGGCAGTATTACGCAGTCTCGATTGTTAACGTCTGTTTACGCTACTGGAAATCTTGCTTTCAATTTCTTTTGTATTTATTTCTCTGGGCGAAGGCTGCCGCTACACATCCAAGAAATAGCTAAGAAAATTTAAATTAATATCACTTGTGAAATTCCAGACATAGAAAGTATGGAGTTGAGAGCATCAGGGAACAGCCGAGTGAGAGCACGAAAAACCACTGATGATTCTTTCACTTCATCGTATGAACTATTGAGCGACACTATTTTTATGAAAGGTTGCTTGTACAGTGTCTTGAAATCGGGTTCTATTACTCTGAGAAGTGGAGGTATAATTATTACTTTCGAAACGTGACAGAATTTCTAAAGTGGATTGAGAAGTAAATTCAACGCTTTTCAAATTAAAGATACCAATAGCTAGCTGCGTCCGTTTTGCACCGAGTAAAGCCCCAGTTTTCTCTAATGTAGAATTATCTCTCTACACCGGCTTAGCAGTTGAATGCGAGTGAATGATTGATAAAACGCGCGCGCCATCAACTTCTTTCCCAATGTGGCATGTGTGAAACCCGCAAGATGATATTTCGAATAATCTCCCACCTTCTACCAGCCGTCAAAGATTAAATTTCAATTGTGATCCGTCATCTTAGTCAGGCTTCGATACAAACGCAAAGGCATCCAGGCGTTCCTTGTCTCCATTTGCATGAAAGGCGCTCATGTCCTCTCAAAACCTATATGCCGGATTGTGAGATAGTTGCTCTTATTTTGTCATGTCGACCTCCTCCTTGATCGTGACAAAGTACATGTTTCTCTCTCTTAGTTCAGGAAATTGATGTTGAGGCGGAAGCTTTTTGATAATCTCGCACATCAAGTCGCTCTGCATAGCTGGCGGAAATCCTTCGGTCCACTTCTTGACGTTTCTGGAGGGTATCCTGGCAGGGATTGAAGACATGACCTTGTGAATAGCGAGCTTCTTCAAAACACTGGATTCTTGAGTCGAATAGGCATAATTGATAAACAGTAGTAGTTCAGCTCTTCCATCTGGAGTCGCATCATCTTGTGCTCTCAGCAACCGGATCATCATCTTCGTAACGTCGTTTTGTAGCTGTGGGATTTGCCATTCACCACCATACTCCCATAAACGTGCTAGTTGGACCAATGTCAAAGCTCCACCGTCACACTCGATTGATTGTGTATACAACCAATTGATGAATGCTCCGAATACAGTGGCATCGATGTCCATTCGAATCAGTACCCTCATCTGACCTCCACTAGATTGTCGACCGAACTCCCTTTTGAAATATGAAGACTTCTCAGTGATTAATTCAAGGAAAACATTAAAAATCTGGCGTTCACCAGGTTCGCCGACATGTATGTCAACGCGTTCGGCGTTCGGATCGCTAAAGAATTTGATGATCAGTAATATTTCATAGAAGGAAACAAAATGACTAAGCCAGACTTACGAGAAGCACTTTAATCCCTTGTTCTTCTTCCTTGGAATTGGAGAGGGGCTATACGATCGCCGCTTATTTGAAACCATGAGTTGCGGATGACCTGCTGGATTTCCTTGCTCCCGAACATCGCACTTCAGCTTCGAACGAGGTTCACCTAGCTGAAACTGAACGCTACGGTTTCTTCTGTGGAGGTCTTCCTCGTCGGACTCAGCTCTTCGGTGATCGGAGTTCACCCTTCTTAGAGGTAGAGCAGCTTTGGCCATATCGCCAGCTTGAAGAATTCTCGGAGGTCTACCTCTGGGCTTAGGTGTAGCAGGTGGCATCTTTTGAGAGGTGTTAGAGCGAGCAATTTGAGATAGTGTCGAACTGTAGTTTGATTGCTCGGATTCCGAGGAGTATTCATGCGGGGAGATCTCTACAACTAGGTTATTAGTTGGTAATCACTTGAGATTTCGTGGAGGTTTTCAAAATGTAAGGTACCAGGCGGGAGGAGAAGACTGAAAGTCTAACAAGGAAGTGGTAAACTGGGATGAGGTGATGATGAGTCAACTCACTAGTCATTAGATAGCTTGGGAAAGTCGGGAAGGGTGAAATAGTATCTAGTATCTGGTAGAGGCCTGCGGGGAGACTCTTTAAATGGTAGCTGTGGGTATGAATCCAGAGCCGGGTGTAGACTATTTCAGTAATGAAGATGTTGTTGGTTGAAGATCATAAGTTGGGAAGATCGAGCGACGGAGACCAACTTAAGTAGGCATTTAGCGAGTGTTTCAAGTCGAAGGAAGTTACTGATTGCTCTGTGTGGCTGAATAGGGAAGGAATCCATTATGGTGCAGTGAATATACGGTAAGTCGTAAAATATCCCATCTGAGGAACAATATAATTCAAATACTATACACCGAAGACACCGAGATCATTTGCCAAATTGACTACGTGAACTAAGCAATATTTGGACAATCAGACGCGAGAAGAATCACAGGAGTAATCTGCGCGAGGCCTAAATGATGTATCAATTGCATTATATGATAAGAAGGTTGATGTGAAAACTTCTACTGAAGGCACTGCTCGACTGATAAGCCCCTTGCTCACGAGTTCCTCCCAACACATCTGGGCGGACTTGCGTTTGAAGCATGCTCCGACTTGTCCCCCGATCAAATGCTCTGAAATTCTGGCGAGTAAGATATCAACGGGCATCTCAAGTGGCTGCAGTCTACTTTTCTTGCTCCTCCACCAAGAATCGGGACTTGTTGCTGACAGGCCAGATTCGTCGAGGACTCGGGATGGCGGTCGCCAATCCTCGAACGATGTCCTGGCAGAAGGCGATTGGGAACTCATCGATTTTGTCAGCGTAGGAGACCTGGTAATAGTGGAAGATGTCAAGGAACAGGGACTTGAGTTTGTGCTCTCCAGCAGGCGTTGAGAAGTAGATCTGCTTGATACAGGCAAGATAGTCCTGATATCGCTCCTCATTCCATTGCTCATAAACCCCGTCTGGCCAGACGAGTTGGCACACACCCAACAGATCGCAGAGTATACCAGTGACTTGATTTTGTAGGACAGGAATCTTGAATCGCTCAGCTGTCAGCCAAATCTTGGCAAGAATCTCCAGCGAAAGCTGTTCCTTTTGGCCGTCCGGGAATTTCTGAAAATACAGCCAGTGGTTCACGAAACCGAATACCTCGCTGGCGACATCCTCTAGCTTCATGCTGCCACTTACTCCCTCATTGAGATTGGAATTGAAAGCAGACCAGAAGAAGTCCGAATGGTAGGTGATGAGAGCCTTGTGGATGACGAAGCTTTCGGCGGATCGTCCTTGGCCAGCGATAATTGTGACGAACTTCTGAGGTTTCCTAAACTTGTGAGCCCAAATCTCACCAAGTCACCCCGCGAGGGGAGGAACGGAAGCAGGACTTACGTGAAGTTTAAGACCGGCCGAACCTCAAGAGAGTTCTTACCGGGCTTTTTGGGGGGTATTTTTCCACGCATTGACATCGTGGTAGGTTGCTGTCGAAGGGTAGTTAGTCGTTAGAAATGGTAACTGAGAATCGATATCAGTTGTTGTTCTGAGAGGTCCGAAAAATCTGTCTTGAACCTCAAGGACAGAAGAGTCGATCGACGCTAAGAATTTTCCTGTAAGCTGTGAATGTAAAGTAAGAAATATGTCGAAATTAGAGGATGGCCTGCCGGCAAAGTGAATCTATTTCAGGCCAACACTGAAAGCTCCAGTACAAATATGACTGAAAAAACTATGGCATCAGACGTGATAGTAGACTAGTGCAGGATGGTTGCCATCAAAGACTACGCTGAAGCTTCTTTCTGAAGAGTTTGGTTATGGCCCAGAATGATAATGGGTTTCCAATAATAAGCAAGACAGACAGAAATAGTCCCATCCAAGCTTGGGGTCAGTCACTCAACTTTCAGCATGATCACGAAGCTGAAGTTTCTAGGGGTGTTGACTGCACGGCGATATTTTTGGGCGTATGCTTCGCAGCAATACGAACAGCTTTTCGACGCAAATCAAATATGGCTTATCATATCGCTGCCTGGACTCGATAGCTTGTTCATCTTACGAATAAATGGTACGATGGCATTTATCAGTGGAAATGCACACGATTCTCCGGAATGACGTTAGAATAAGTTTGGCGGCTGCTTAGTCATCACTGACCCCTTATGCTCTGGAGCTGGACAACAGCCTTGAAGCCACATCGCGAGCCAGCCTCACTACTCTCAACACCACATTCCTTTGGCGATTGATATCTGACCATTGTACTGAAAACTTCAATTCTTCCACTCCTTTCTCACCATTCAAAGTCATGGCGCCAATCACGAGGGACAAATACTCAGTCATTCTCCCTACCTACAATGAGCGCCGTAACCTCCCCATCATCACATGGCTCTTGAACCGCACTTTCACCGAGCAGTATGTCCCTGGAGATTCTTTCGTTTGTCTGCCATGGCCCAGATCTGACTTGTGACCATAGGAAGCTTGATTGGGAACTCATCATCGTGGACGATGGCTCTCCAGACGGCACACAAGTAGTCGCAAACCAGCTCGTAAAAGCCTACTCACCACACGTCCTCCTCAAGCCCCGCGCAGGCAAACTCGGCCTCGGAACGGCATACGTCCACGGCCTCCAATTCGTTACTGGAAACTTCGTCATAATCATGGATGCCGATTTCTCTCACCACCCGAAATTCATCTCGCAGATGATTGCGAAGCAGAAGGAGCTCCCTACGAACGGCGGATACGATATTGTCACTGGCACGAGATATGCTGGGGATGGAGGTGTTTATGGATGGGACTTGAAGCGGAAATTGGTATCGAGGGGCGCCAACCTTTTCGCGGATACGGTGTTGAGGCCCGGTGTCAGTGATTTGACGGGTAGTTTCAGACTTTACAAGAGGGCGGCTTTGACGAAGGCTATTGCGAGTACGGAGAGTAAAGGCTACTCGTTCCAGATGGAGCTAATGGTTCGAGCAAAGGCGATGGGTTGCGCGGTTGCGGAGGTCCCCATAAGCTTTGTTGACCGCGTCTAGTAAGTTCTGTGCCCATCCTGTTCTTTGCTATCCACGAGACATAATTGAGCATATCATGTGCTAACAAACCACGCTAGCGGTGATTCTAAGCTGGGAGGAGACGAAATAATAAATTATGCGAAGGGTGTGTTTATGTTATGGATGAAGGTGTAAGAATATTTTGAATTCGGCGTTGTGGCAGGCAATACTTAATACAATGAAATCTACGAAGAGAGCATTATCCGTACGCAAGGCGTGCAATCACACCCACTCGCACGAAATAGTTCATGAATCTCTTTCTTGATCTAGCAACTAGTACATCGTTTAAAGCGTCCGAGTCTGTTGTTCATTCGCCTTATTTGCGATTCGCGTGCCAGTGGCAGGTTGTGGCACTAACACCGCGCGTCACGAGGTTCAAGTGAAGGTACAAGCAGACTTGAGGACATTGTTTGGTGCCTTTGACAATTTAGAAGCATATAGTAAGAGTTTAACTTGAAGAAAATCCGAAGTCACGGAATGATTCCAGGACTTGGCAAAATCCTCATAGCGATGTCACGAAGCTCTTTCAAGACTTTGACTTAAAGAGTACCTGGGGTCACGAAATGATAGATGGACTTTGCTTGCTGCTTGAAGCCTGATGGCAACGTCACAGACCTATCGGAGGACTTTTGCTTGAGAAATCTTTGGAGTCAAGAAATAGTTTTAGCACTTCTTTCTCAAGGAGATAATGCCATATTCGCAGATATAGCTACTGTTTTCTGACCTGTTGGGCTTGTAAATGGGACTTGGAAAGTCTTGCTTCTGTTTAACGTTAGTTTGCCAAATTTCAGGTCAGAAACTCGTGAAATCAAGAAAAATCTCCCAAGATCTCTTTTTGGCTGTCAGTACGATGCCAAATTCAACGTCAGGGATATTCATAAATGCATTCCCGTATATATATCCCTTCAAGTGTCCAGACCGTCCCAAACCTAAACCTAGCGAACTTGAAAACGCTTCTACAAAATTTATTCAAATAGTCAGTCCAGAGTCCGACCTGAATCACGTTACAATATCATCCTGCGGTATTGCGACAAGATCTTTACGAAAGTCAAAGAAGTGTCGCGGCATTCAATTGTAGTCCAATCCAAGTCTGGCCTTGAATAAGTTACGGAAATTTCTCAGGACATTGACTCGTCGTAACCTTGATAATGGCACGAGAAAACATCGGAATACTGAGTCTCATTGCGAGCCACGAGTGAAATTCCGGCGTTAGTACGATTCGAAGCTCCGTAGGACATTGAATCGAGACCCTGAGAGAGTCTTAGAAGATCCCATAGCATTGAACTGAGTCTCATATAAACGTACAAATGTATCGGGAGTTTAGTTTGAGGGTCAGCACGATTCTCCAAATCCAGCCTTAGTCGAGTCATGAAGGTGTCCCAGGACACTGATTAGAGACCTCACTGAAATCATCATCTTGCTGTAGGACATTTACTAGAGTTTTAATCATCTAGTCACATGATGCAATTTTCGAGCTTAGGGAAGTCATAAAACTATTCCCAGATCTTGACTCGAAGATAATTTGATTTAAAGTCTGATCTTGGCAAATTCGAGAAAGCATTCGATTCAAGATCGAGTTCTAGATGAGATCTTATCCAACTTGAGTCAAAATCTGTTCGAAGTCGAATTCAAGGCTGATTGAATATAAGAAAAAACGTGATCGAACTCGAGATAAAGTCTGATCGAACTCGAATTAGGAACTGATCAGGAAAGCTGAGACATGATCATGAAAATTCGAACCAAATTCTGCGATTAGAAGTCCGGCTAGTAAATGCCTCCAAACATCACGAGCTAATAATCTGGAAAGTAAAGCGATTTGAAGTTTGACCTTCTGAAGTCATGAGTCAATGAGAACGTGGATTCGAAGTCGCTTTAGTATCACGAGATTGTTACAGTATTTGACGACTCGAATGGTATTTGAAGTTTAGCTATTGTACGGAAGGGAAGGATGACCTCAATCCACGCTATCTAAATCTATCCCTCGGACAGCAAAGCCTCCCTCAAATCTGTCTCTGCTCCTTAGCCAGTCCATCAGCAATCAATTTCGCATTCTTTGCCTCCAATTTGAGAGAAGCATTCGGGTTGGCCTGAACGAACTCCGTTGCGAACTTTCCACATGGAGGTTTCACATTCCAGGCTTTCACAGGTGCGCGGAGCACCGAGAGGGCAGCGCACTCGCCATTTGTCAGGTAGATAGACTTCGAATCGTTGGGGCCGGAAGTGGAGAAAATTGTCGCGTTGGTGAAGCGATAGTTGGGACGGATGGCAGCCAACTCGGACTTCTTGATCCCGAGTCTGTAGCAGCCGAACTCGCCGCGCTGATGGCTGATCTTGTTTATGGTCTTACTCTTTTTCTTTGGCGCAGTGCTGGCCTCGGTCTCGGCAGCGTCTCCATCCTCCATATCGTCGTCGCC
>JACBAH010006978.1:0-18419 GCA_014282315.1 Neospermospora avenae | reverse complement strand
CACCTGAAGGTAATAATGTCGCAAAATGCTTTTAGGATATTGCTAACAATAATACAGATAGCCCGGCCTCATTGAAAGAGTCGGCACTGCAGGATGGCAGTCCATTGGGTGATTTGACACCGGAAGGTAATAATGTCGCAAAATGCTTTTAGGACATTGCTAATAATAATACAGATTGTCCATTCTGCGTTTGGACACCTGAAGGTAATAATGTCGCAAAATGCTTTTAGGATATTGCTAACAATAATACAGATAGGCCGGCCTCATTGAAAAAGTCGGCACTGCAGGATGGCAATCCATTGGGGGATTTGCCACCTGAGGGTAATAATGTCGCAAAATGCTTTTGGGACATTGCTAACATAATACAGATCAGCAGAATCTACTAGAAGCTGCGAACACCCTTCAAAACCTTTCCGGTGATGGGTATAAGCGCTCAGGTGACGAAGATAATTCCGAGGACGAGCTGGAAAACGGCGACGAGACTGTTTCCGAGGACGAGCTGGAAAATGGCAACGAGACTGTTTCCGAAGACGAGCTGGAAAATGGCAACGAGACTGTTTCCGAAGACGATTTGGCATTTCACAAGAAAGGCCTCAGTGAAAACGATCCCCGAAATTCTCGGTCGTATGTTTTATACGTTCAACTGAACTTGAAATACATGGCCGCGAATGGAGGTGAAATGGCTCCTTATCGGGCAGGGAACGGTCGTGTTGCAAAGTCAAAGAGGGCGACTCAGGCCAGACAGACTCCTGCACCTGCCGAATCAGAATCCCAAGATGAAGGCTCGATAGCTCCTCCCCAATCAAAAAGGGCTCGTGGCAACAAATCACGGAAGAGTACTCAGCCCACTCAAAATCTTGCACCCACCAGAGCCAGAAGATCAAGGCCAACGAGAGAACCGAGTACTCGAAAGGCCAAACGCGCAAGAAAATATGGTGGTGAACAATGATGAATCCGGCATGATACTAGATGAGGACGCACCCAGCGCGATGGCAATGCAGGTTGTCGAGTCTAAGATGGGGGATGTCATGACGATGAAGAAGAAGGAGAAGAAGAAGAAGAAACCAAAGCAAGCGAGAAATATAGAGGCACGGCATGCGATCGGGAACGAAGAAGAGACAATCACCGATGAAGAGGAATCGAACAGGAAATTTTCGAAAATGGTCAAAAAGCAGCGACTAACCGACGAAAGGATCGAGTATCTACAGCTGAGGAAGCAACGCAGACTTCGTGACGAGGAGGAGCATTTCCAAGGCCTGAGCAACTTCGATGGATCTCAACGCGGATGGGACGGAACTCGAGAGTCACTTGCTCAACACGTCCCCGCCTCAGAGACACAGAACTTGGATGCAGTGACTGGTACGTATTGAAAATGTCGCAAGATTTCCTTGCGACATGTTTAACTTCATCTCCGATGTCTCAAGATTTTCTGGTTGGATGTTACCAAGTTATTGCTGACTCTCCATCTCGACAGGGAAGAGAAAGAGAGGACGACCGAGAAAACTGATTTCGGTAGACGGATCTTCCCCTGCAAAGAAAGTCAAGAACATGGCAGCGCCAACACCCAAAGGCCCCCCCGTTACAGAACGCCAACTTGCAGATGATATCGACATGTTCCGCACGAGAATGGCGTTAAACATCATTGCTATCGAAGAGGCGGCTGCTCAGTCTGCGAGAGATTTGAAAGCTTACTCCGAATCTACTCACTGGGATTACGACTGGATCTCTCAAGGAGGCTTGCGAAATGGAAGCACCGTACCATTACCACAACGGAAGATCCAGACAAGATCTGCTGTGAGCCAGGTCAGTCATAGTGATTTGCTGCTAAAGTATTTGCGCGCTGACGACGATACTAGGAACGCCTACCTCGGCCTGAACGCGATGATGATGCGGACGACGAAACATAGAGTCGGGATTGAACGTGATGACATTAAAGCTTGTCCTGGCTCGTTCAAAGTCGGTGAGATTACATGGGAGTTTTGGAGTCTGCATTTTTATTTGTATTGTTTTTGGCTTCATACATGGCACGAGTCCTTTGCAAAGGTTGCTGCCACTATCAAGGGGAAGCAAGCTGTTGCTTCAACATACACCTGTTTTATAGTCAGCATTCCACACCAAATCACGGATTTGTTTTTCAATGGTCTTCCAAAAGGTGATCTCACCTTAACACTGTCAGCACCAACTTTGATCTTTCCCCAACTAACCGCCTCATCCGGCCTCGCACCAGCATCACTACCATCAAACTCCTGCGCCGTATTGATATAGACCGCGCTTTCAGCCCCATTCCGCATCAAACATGCATTGGCGATATGATGCTTCACGACTCCTCCCCCCAGAATAATCATCCCGGCCCGCTCTGCCCGCACCGCAATCGTGTTTATCTTCCTGATATCTTCTACGATATCGATCTTCAACTGTAATGGTGAAGCTTTGAATGTGTGGAAATACAACATATCACCTAAACTCCCATCCGTAAGCGCAGGGCAGAAGACCGGAATGTTGTTCTTGTACGCCCAATACAGGACCGAGGACTCATTGTTAATCTCTTTGCCGAGGCGAGCGATGATTTTCGATGGTGTCCAATTGATCACATTTTCTCCATTCTCGCCCGGGGTCTTCTGACTCTCTTCCTGCTCAGCCAGCATCGTATCTAGGATCGGGACAACCCAGTCTTCGAATAAACAGTAGTTGTTGTTTGGTACGATTAGATTGCCGATCCGATTTAGGCCCTTTGAGCGCATTTCAGCGCCAGGAGTGGAGAAAGAGCCCATGTAGGTGTCGCCGAGACATTTTATGAGGTCCTCTTCAATGCCGCCAGCGGTTGTGACGATTGCTGAGATGTGAGAGTGTTGGGCGAGATAGCGGAGTGTGCCGCGGAGACCGGAGGAGATGAGGTTTGAGGTGTAGCCGAGGAAGATGGTTGTTCTTGCGTCGGGTGATTCGGGAGATCGCCAGGATCGCTGGGAAGTATCAGACAAAATCTTGCACATGCATTGAGATGATGAAAAGAGGTTGAGACCACGAATGAGAAAGTCAAAAGGTACCATGATAATGGACCTCGAGCTTTGCTTTGAAAGCACGTGACAGAGTGGAATGAAAAAGCTTAGACATGGAATTTGAGGAATACGACTTGACAGCGTTGTGTACACAGGCGAAAGGTAGTTGTAGATTGCTTGTTCCAAGTGTAGGGGACGTTAGAGAGCAATTTCAGACCAAAGACCCTGAAACATGTAACATACCATGTTATTGATGATCCGTACGGCCTCGCCTATTGAACTTGCTTGGAATCCCATGTGGTTCATACCACCGATCAGGTCATCGACGGTGATTGGACGGCCTGCAAACTTGTTGAAGTCCAGCTCCTCAACTTTCTGAGATCCTTCAGGCATCTCGTTTGAAGGAGCCAAGACCGCATCTGTGACTGTGGAGGGCAGAGCTCCGGATCCTTCTTGTTGGCTCGCCATATTGATGTGATACGAGGGAGTGGTAACGGATGTATGAGACTTTTGGCGATGACAAGGTTTGTGACCATGCGTGATAGGGTGTGTTTCCGCTTCTTCAGATGAGAGAACTTGTTGGCAGGTTACCGAGCTTAAGTCTGATGAGACAGTGCGTAGACTGGGAACAAAAGCAGTCCCAATTATCCTTCAACACTTGAGTATTAGATGACAATCCAATTCGACTCCCAGCATATGAATTTTGGGACTATTGGTCGCAGCCTCTTTCAGTAAAACTCGGCTACGAAATTCGAAGTCAGGAGTTAGCCTATTAAGGAGAGCTCCTCGATTGGGCGTTTTCTTAACAATAGTGCGGCTATTACTCAATCCAATCTGAAGGTCGATCGAGTCCGCATCTGAAGTCTTGATGTCATATCATAACATAGATCCTCGTACAGTAACATAGATCCCGTGACAGGGTTGACAGTTTTGATATGTGTGCATGCGGCTCTTCTTTAGCCGCGCAGTCGCGGTAGACGCGACTTGTCGAGCTGGTCCGTGCACGCCAGGCACTCGATCAGGCTAATCCCAATTAGACGATTTCAAGATGGCTAGACTCTGCGCTTCGTCTCATCAACATCAATCCTCCCCTTCCAAGCCCATCGTGATTAGGATATCTGCGCGTGACCATCTCATCCTTCTCGCAAGCCTCTCAACAAAATCATCCGCGGGCTCAAGATACGGACTCCGCCGAATTTATACAATACCTGTCACGTTGCCCGCAACCCGCTGCGACGATTGACAGGTCCACCATCAAATCAACAATTGGCGTCACTATTCGGTCATTCCTGGAGGCTTCTCACCGGCGCCAACTCCAGCAAGCCGCTGCTACTCTGGGCCATTGCCCGGCGAAGATGAATGTAAGTCTTATACCTGCGTCTACTATGTCAATAACAACGCTTGGTGCTTGTTGTTACACTGCTAACAGCCTCTCAAGGTCTAGATATCAGGGCTCGTATGACGCTGGCGAATCCCGGCGCTCACCACGAGACCAATCTCCAGGACGATACAATGATTCTCGAGATGAATTCAGAGGGGGAGGAGCTCGTGGTGGTGAGAGGAGACGATCTATACCCGATGCGCGAATAAACCACAACTCCTTCGCATCGAACAGAGAGCTTTTCTCCGCCAATCGAGACACGTCGCGGGACTTCAATTCCTCCAGAGATCCACCCCGAGGACCAAAAGGCTTTCCAGATGCACCAACGGGTCCCCGCGCATCGAGTCACTCCGAGTTTCGTGGCGATTTTGGCGGCGGATACCGAGGCGATTTCAGAGGTGAGCGTGGCCGAGGGAGAGGTCGAGGATGGCGGGACGATAGCCGGGACCGGAGTCGGGATGACAGAGAATACAGAGATAGAAGAGATGATAGAGGTCCCCCGCCAACATTTCGTGATGACCGAGGACGGGACCGTTGGGGCGCACGAGAGCCATTTAGAGGGCGTAGGGCATCTTCTCCTCAAGGTAGAGCACGGTCACCAAATTACGGCCCACGAGACAGTCGAGATGGACCACCAAACATCGAGATCGATCGTGCGCGACGAGGTTCTAGAGATGGGCCATTATCCGGAGGCTCGCCTGGCTCGGATACCGTTCCTCCATTCGGTCGCGGATACGGTAGAGCACCACGAGGAGGGCGCGGACGAGGAAGAGGTAACTTCTATGAGGATGGTTTCCATAGGCCATTGGGCAGAAGCAGATCACCTGAACCCACCTATCGTCGAACGCAGCCTTCTGCAACCCCTCCTCCACAAGTCCCAGCATTCGGATCAGCGACGGCCGCCCCTCTACCCGCGCCCATTCCGAACACTCCCGCGGCATCTATGTCTACCACAGACACAGTTGGCCCCGTACCAGGTGTAGCTGTACCGATTGCACCAAGATCATTCGGCTCAAATTTTCAACCCAAACCCGCGGTGTTACCGTGGGTGAGCCCAGCCATCAACACCAAGAAGCCCAAGCCAGTCGAATCATCTGTTGCCCCGATATCTAGTCAACATCTTCAAGGCGCTTCGGCACATGACGCGGCATCTACATCTGCTCAATCCGCGAGTCATCAAGGTATCACAGATATTCGGAAGCCAGAGGATCCAGGTGTGCCAAATGAGCAGGTTGCTCCCAAGCCGGAGGCCAACTCGCAGCCAAACGAGGACTTGCCACTGCCCCGGCGGCAAGGTCTTTTCGGGAAGCATGGCCCATCGGTACCGACAAAAGAGGTTCCTGATGTTCCATCAGATTCGGACTCTGAAGACGAAGTAGATGATGCTTACTTCGAGGATGAGATGACAAAGATTGAAGCAGACATCACAAAGGTCAACGTGGAAAATCCACAAAACCCACGTGCTGAGCCTACATCATCATTCATGAAACCTTACCGTCAACACATGATCGACCAGATGGTCGAGAGCAGAAAGACGAATGTTCTTGAGCCTTGTGTAGCCCCTGAAGTCAAAGTGGAGGAAGCCCAGTCCGAAGTACCGGTGCCGCCCATCCCAGCTTCAGCTCAAGAGCCTTTCGCAGAACCCATCCCGGCACCGACCTCAGCAACTGTCTCCACTCCTGTTTCGGCGACTATTCCAGCTCTGCCCGTAAAGGTCTCACGTGCTAGTAGAAGTCGTTCTTCCACGCCAGCCGTACCACCGAAGCCGAAAACTTCTGGCAGAAGTCGGCCTTCTACGCCATCACTGCAGCCGAGGGAGAGACATTCCACAGACACTGCTACTAACGGCAGACTCACACCAGCACCAGCTCCTGTGCCTTCCGCCAGAACCCCTCTACCGAGCGTGGAGCGGGCTGAATCCATGCCTCGCGATCCTACACCTTTAAGGTCGATTGAACATGGCTCAAGCTCTCATCAGGACGATGTAATATCCAAGCCTACTTCTGCATCTACTGCTGATGTTGCGCGTCATAAGTCTGTTCCCATGGACATCTTTCCTGAAAGCGAGGGCGAAATGACTGAAGCAGAGAATGAGGAAATACTTGAAGCTGTGAGGCCTCGAATGAAGACACCTCCCATTTCAAGCTTACCCAACTTTGGAAACAAGAAATGGTTCGAGGACGCCGAGTTTATGGATACATTAAAGCCAAATCCCGCTGTGGAGTCTCGTATTAAACAAAAGTTGATCGCAGATAGAGATCGAACCCTGGCAGAGCAAGAAGCTGCCCGCAGAGAATGGGGTCAGAAGTACTATGAGTATCGGCGCTTTACCGACTTTTCCGACGATCCTCTTGCCGTTCGTAGTAGGGAGAAGTTTGCGAAGGCAAGGGCAAAAGCTGCCGCAGAAGCCGCAGCACCGCATCAATCGTCAGTTCCGTCTGCTGGAGCTAAGCCGGAGGCAGGACGAAGAGGTCGGTGGGCGACGGAGCACGATTTCGAGAGGGTTCTCCGAGAATCCGAACTAGAAGCGAAGGAGACGAAGGAGAACGACGACCGTGCCGCAAGGGCAAAGACAGCTAGCGCAAAGGAAGCTACTATACCCGATGCTGCCTGGAATAGAGAAGAGTGGAGGAGCATGCAGCATATCGACAAGACCCATATGGTACCATTTGACAGGTCATTTGCACGTCTTGAGTTTGGGGAGCCGATTGACAATTTCACGGAAGAAGAGGCCGAAATGTTTGAAAAGGTTTACCTTGAATTTCCAAAGCAGTGGAGCAAGATCGCAGCTGCACTGCCAAGACGGGACTACAAGGCTTGTATCCAACACTATTATCTCATCAAACATAGTTCTGACCTCAAGGACAAGCTCAGGAGACAACCAAAGAAGCGGAAGGCGAGGCAACCCAAGGCGAAGAATCCAAAGCCAAACGCAATGGTTGCTGATCCAAACCGCGAGGAAGCTGAAGATGGCCAAGATAACGACGGCGGAGAGAGAAGAGGACGTCCACGTAGAGCCGCAGCGCCTACGTTCAATTTTGAGGCCGCAGCAAGCGAGAGTGAAGTTGCAAGCCCAGCACCTACTCCTGGACGCAAAGCAGCTGCTACGCCAAAAGGAGAGCCAGGTACCGATGTTCCTCCACCGAAGAGAAAACCCAAAGCCACCAGGGAGAAGGGTACAAAGCAAGCCAAGAACAGCCAGCTTCTCGCTGCTGCTCCTTCCGTTCCTCCAATCGTAGCCGCCCCCCAACCTTTGGGCTCTCCAGCTACACCTGTCCAGAATACAGAATGGAAGAATCGTATGAATGTTCCCGGTGGAAATGCTCGTTTCTCTCCCCTTGCCCAATTCGACAGTACTGGAACAAGTCAACCCACCTTTGCACCGCCTTATGCGCCCATTGAGCGACCTAATCCATCTATGCCAATCAACTTTGACCCGGTGCCCCAGCAGTTTTCTCAACCACCACCTCCTCAACCTCTACCTCCGCCACCGGTTCAGCCTCCCATGCAAGAACAATTGACCTCTACCCCTCCTACAAGTCTCGATGGCCCGCAAGATCGCAGGGCCATACAACAGACCTCAAGTTATTGGAGTGTTCCCGAACAAACAGACTTCCCCGCGTTATTGAGACATTTTGGCACTGATTGGCATGGGATTGCAAAATGGATGACATCCAAGACTCATATAATGGTATACACCACCGTTTTTCAACAATGGCTTGCTGTACCTTCCGACAGCAACAAGAGTCGGCGTGTCGCTAACATCCTGACGCAGGTCAAGAATTATTACCAACGCCAGGTAGACTTGGGAAAGAAAGAGTGGGAGATAATCGCCAAGGATGCGGACGAGAAGCGAGAGCGAGGTGAAACGACAGGTCCACTACCAACTCCTACAGTCATTCCAAAGAGACGATATGATGTCACTCCTGGCTCCCATCCACGACCATCGTCTGGGACGGATCAAAATGAAGAATTCATGTCTCCAGGACCTAGCTCTGTTATGTCCCAAGTCGCGCCCCCTCCACCGCCCAGCCTGAGTGCTCGCTTTCCGGCACTGGCTCAGGCTGGACCCGTTCCTCAAATCCAATCCGGTGCAGCAACTTCGACCCTTTTGAATAAGCATATGCCTCACCAGCCTATTCAGCAAGCTCCACAACAAATTCAGCAGCAACCTCGTCCTAGCAGAGGACCGGTCTTTGGGAGCTTCTCTAACGATTCGCCTTCGCGTCCGATCATTCCTAACGATGCCGCCGTTTCTCAGCGGTCTGTCATGGTCGCTCAAGAGGCTCAGATAGAGAGACAGTCAGCCCTTAGACTTGAGCGAGAGCAGAGAGAGCAACAGCGTCAACGCGAACTACAGCAAAGCGAACAAGAACAGGCCATGCAGATGGAGAGGGATCGCCAAGCCTTGCAGCATCAACGGGAACTTGCCATACAGCACCGAGATCAGCAGGCGCAGAGGGATCGTCAGTTCCAGTTGAAGCAAGAGAACGAAACACCCAATCCAAATCAATATGAGCCATATCTAACTCCAGGTGCAATGGCCCCTGGAAATCAACTGCATGCACGGTCAGAGCCACCCAAGCCACTTCCGCAATCTGAGACAAGACGGGCAACTCCACACCAGCATCATATCCAACAGTACCAACCTCGAGCCAGTCCCAATGTTCGCCCGTTTCTTGGTGAAAATGTTGGCAGCGCTCGAGACTTGAAGTCTACTCCTTCTCCAGCTGTTCCTCGACCTCCGATGAGTGCGCCTCCTGCCAATCAAGAGATGTACTCTGCTCCTCCACATCCGCCCCCTCATCAGATCGCACCGCCACCACAGGCCAGTCCCGCCCCTCCTCGTCAGCCAGAACCTGCAAGAAAATCTAACATTATGTCTCTATTGAATGACGACGAACCCAGTCCATCTGTTCAACGTACTAGCGAGGCCTCAAGTACTGCTATGGTGAACACACGCACACCGCCTCCACAGCACCCTCAATACCCATTGCAGCATTCTCGTTATGCTCAATCAGCACACAATACTCCCCAGCAGCACCCTCATATGGCTCAGCAGATGACTCCACAACCACAGCAACAACCTCCCCTTGCGCAAAACAGCTATTCACAGCCCGCTCAACCTCAACACCCCCTTCACCAGCACTCAACACCAATCGGCCATGCTCGCAGCTATACCCCTACAAGTTTCGATAGTCGACCTCCGTACGTGCCACCCCAGATGCAGCAGCAACAGCAGCAGCAGCATATTTACTCGCAGCCGCGCCAGAGCATGCCTTCTCAGCCCTCAAGCCTCCGCCGAGAACCATCGATTGGTGACATGCACGGGATGACACCATCTAGTGGATATGGACGCGCGTCGGGCACTCCATCTCAGCCACACTTGCGACTGAAGGAATCCCCCTACTCAGCACACGCTGCGCCGACTCCTCCCCCGCAGCCCACCCAAGTTGGACGTCCTTCTATGGGCTCTCCGCATGATCTCCCTCTCGAGCAGCGCGATTACTACCAGCGTCAACCACAAGGTTATTTCATGCAGGCCCAACAACAACAGCAGCAGAATGCGGCAGCTTCTCCACAACTTGGTCCATCTTACAATTCTCCATCACAGCAACATCAACAAGCCCCGCCGGTAAACCATCGTCAGCTTGCCTTCGGCGGCCAGAACTCTTCGCACGTTCCCTCTCCACCACCGGCACAGTTCACCAATCATCACTCACTACACAACTCAAGACACAATAGCTTCGATGGTCGAGAGGGACGATACACAATGGTAAGCTCGGCACCGGATCCCTCGCCAGCTCCAGCTCCTATATATCGTTCGTATACTGGACAAGTTCCTGATGTCAGAATACAACGTGGTGGCGAGAGGGATGGACAGCCAATGATGGACCCAAGACAACGAGAACGAGAGCTCGAGGTTAGAAGGGAAGCCCAGAGACGAGGAGATCCGGAGGGATATTACCAGAAGTGAGATGATCTCAGTGGTTGTTAGGTCATTTTGTTTGTGTACTCATTTTTTTTTTCAATTTCGTGGACTGGTTTGCTTTACATATGGGTGGAAGGATGACGGTGGCGTTTTGAAATACCCAATGGCGGCATAGCATTTGCCATTTATGGGAAGGCGTCCGATCTGGCTAGGTCATTGATGAATGGAAACCACCATTTAAGGAAGGCTTTTGTGTGTGTATACCCGGATAGTACTGTAGAAATAGAAAAGAAAAACAAATTCATGAAATCAATGTGAAATTCTCAACGTACGTTTCTGGCACCCGATTTACCAAAATTCTGATCATATGTTGACAAAATCATCATGATTAAAGACCTACCTCTACTAATTCGCCTACTACATATATGTCCAGAATATGAGCGGCAAATAATTAGGACAACGTGAAGCCTTACTCAATATGCAAGATCAATCCCCTGATATGATTTTCAATCTCAACACTGTGTCTTGGCCTCATGTCAAGACGGCCCAAGAATCTGCACAACTGTCCAAGAGTATTACGTGTTTGCTTGATTTTGGACATGTACAGAAGCTCCTTGCCTCCCACCATGTCCTGAGGATGTGCTAACACAAATACCAAATAGTGATGACTCACTTGACCAAGATGATCCTCAACCCTGCGTTTCACTGGTGACGAAGACCTAAAGAATCCTTTCAAGTCTAGAGCACATAAATCAGAAGGCATGCGGTAGCTGGTACCGGAAGACCAGAGCGCAAGGGGCCAATTTTGGACGAGGACATGGAGGAAATGACTTGGAAGGGCAATAGGAAAGACTCAAGGCAAGCAGACATCAGTTGCACACTCACATGGCACGAATGGACAATCAAGAGGAGCAGAATTCGAGCTTAATCAACAGAGAGTACGTTTCATGCAATTTAGTTCTCTTCTGGTAAAAGGATCATCTCGAAGCTTCACGTCTTGGTCGTTGCGCTCGCGAGCATGGTGATGCATTCGATTTCCCAGAAAACTGTAAAATAGATATGTGCAGGTAGATAATATCAAGAATTCTCCCGAGGAAAGGAAGCTCTCCTCATACTGTTGCCGAGGAGAAGTTCCAATGGTGCTGCCGTAATATTATTATCTCACAAGAATAGGCAGTGGTCCGATGCGAAGCAAGTCTCTCGCCAGCGTGAAGGCGTCGCTAAAGCGCCATACAGAGGAACTTCAACAACTGTATCAGTTTACTACAAGAACATTTATTAAGACGACTGTATAGATCAAGGAGAGGAGAGTCCAGACCGAATCAATCATTACGTTAGGTGCATCGTCTCGTAATGATCAATTTTGCTGCAGACCATCGCTCACGAATACGCACCTCACCTCGTCGCTCACCACCCAAGCGCTCTCGCTAATCCGGCTCAAATATTTAGCGACCGTAGCTCAGCGGTGTTGTAAACTTAGAGTCCTTCTCTTCCCTTCGGATGTTGACAGCCGATGTAAGCTTGAAATGGGAGGAAAGCGGGAATCGACATACGGTTCACGCCACGCCCGCTCGGACGGACCTGGCTGAAACACAATTTTTTTTTTCACTTTATTTCCTTTGAAGTTTGTTGTATGTTCTATCTATCTTCTTGTATTTATCATGAAAGCGCGGCTTATTCAAACGCGGGTTTCTTGTTTTTTTTGGTTTGTGTGTGATATTTGAGTGGGCCGAGGCACGAAGTCAACAAATGGCTCGCTTAGGAGACAACGACGCTGAACCTACGCGCGCAAAAAATATGGCTTTGACGACGGCATTGGAGGAAGAGCTTTCATATTAGATATTAATTGACAATATCGAGATTAAATGCAGATTTGTTCAGGGCTATATAATTCTAACTTGCCCTTCGGGGAAAATTGTAAAGTGATCGGAACTAAATCCTATATCCAGGAAGATGTTAGCGCCTATTATGTGTGATTGATACGGCTCCAAAGTTCTTTCACGATTACAGTTGGATCGAATGCTACTGACCATGGCATCAGAATGTTTCTGCAGCTATCACCGCATTTAATACGACACATCACCGTCGCGATCAGGTATGAATTCCAACCCGCAATCAACATCAACGTGAATAAGATTGACTGCGTGTCAACACAATCAGCGCTCTTTTCACTACTTTTTCACTCCGGCCTTACCAACTCTTCGCCTACCTAGCGCTCTTTCTGCCCGCTTCGCTTGCCTCGATCTTCTGACTACAAAATAAATTCGCACGTTAACAAAGCTATCCATCCACCAAGCTTCGACCCCAATAGTGCTCAACACTTCAGCGTTCTACCAACCCCCGGCTTTACAGTCGATATCATCAGTCTTTATCATGAAGTTCTTCTCGTTCTCTATGCTGCTCGTAACATGCGTGTTCTTCGTGACTACTGCAGCCCTTGGTCTCGATCTCGAGTCGCGCCAAGGTCAAGTCATTAACACCGCACCGACTGTTAGACATTGCGCCAGTACGTCTATCACCTTTCGAGGTCATTTCACAAAGAGTTACGTACATTCGAAACAGAATAATACTGACGCGTCTTATTCATAGGTTCCTCTGAATGCTCGAGCGCCGCACTCTGGTGGAAGGACTGCCAACGCGCACACGTTATCGGCCAACCCAATGATCCCAGCTCTAACGTTCGATTATGTCTCTGTCCTCCCGGACGCGCCAATCCTTCCCATATTAACTGGTACTCCAAGCTTCGCAGCTGCATCATCTGTGTTGAGACAGCTATGGGATCTCAGTCTGCGGATCCTCTATTTCTGCAGATCGATCAGATTGCTGGTTCTCCGCATTCGAAGCTCGGATACTGTCATGGCACTCTGAGCACGCATGAATTTTTGAAGAAGATAAAGGAACTTGCCAAAGCTCAGAACTTCCCACTTCAGCTGCCAGAGGCTGTTTTGCGACCACACAGTGAACATGTGATTCGAGCTCTGACTACCAAGTAAGAGACTCAAAGGAATTCTATCTGCTGAATGTCTCTAATCACTCAACGTAGGGATCTCCTGGCTTCAGTGCAATCAAAGATCGACTTCGCTGTCTCCAGTGCTCTGGTTGACTCTGGCTTCATTCAAACCGAACAATCCGCCACTCCTACCGCAGTCTTCACCACACAATTCTCGACCTTCTCAGCTGTACCTATGGAGTCTTTCCTTGCAAGTATTGCATCTGGAATCCCGACGGCACCTCCTGCTAGCCAGTTCTCGACTTTCTCAGCTGTTCCTATGGAGTCTTTCCTTGCAAGCATTGCATCTGGAATCCCGACGGCACCTCCTGCTAGCCAGTTCTCGACTTTCTCAGCTGTGCCTATGGAGTCTTTCCTTGCAAGCATTGCATCTGGAATCCCGACGGCACCTCCCGCTAGCCAGTTCTCGACTTTCTCAGCTGTGCCTATGGAGTCTTTCCTCTCAAGCATTGCAAGACCCAGCCCAACTCCTCCCGCATCATTCTCTGACCCTTCAGAAGACCCAGTTGAAGAAATTATGGCCCAGTCTTCTACTAAGACCATGAGGACCTGTAACCACGACAACTGTCTCCGCCAGGCCATCCGCTCCAAGGCGGCCGTTGCCAATTTCTGCGCGGCATACACAAAGTCTCCAAAGCCAGCTCCCAGCGGTCTTCCAAACCCTCTTCCCGCATGCCAGGACTCACCAGCCAGAATGTCGTCTGCTTGCAGCTGCTTGGCTAGTCGTACCTCTTCCATGCTGGATGCTTCTTCTACACTCACCCAAATTTCTACCATTATGCCTCCTAATCCTAATGCGACTTCGCACTCCTCGAATACGTCCACGAAGTCTTCTTCGGCTATTTTGACCAAGATTACTCATCCCACTCCACCTCTAGAAGCTTTGAAGTGGGCATCTCTTCCAGCTTCTCCAGAAGTCTTTGCTTGTAGCCGTAAGTCAATCTAGCCATCACTCAAGACCTTCAGCTAATTTTGATCATCGATAGGCTCCGCCGGATGTACGAGAGCTGGTCAAATCTTCAGAACCTGCGCGGCTGAAGAGCACAAACAAGAAGGCAACATCAAAGCTTGTTTCTGCAACACAAACCACGAGGGGTGGGTCTCACCTCTACCTCTACCTTTATTTTCAAATCTTTGAAAATGAAATGCCCCATACTGACAAGACATAGCTGGAGATCTTCCCTTTCCGCCTGCACGTTCTGCCTCGCCAAGAACCTCCCTGCTTCTCCTCCATCGACCGCTCCAGCTGCCAGAGAAATGATGGGCAAGGTTGTCGAGATGGCAGCTTCGATCTACTGTGAGCCTGCTAGTCAGGGTAGCGTGGAGAGATTGATGAAGGCTGGTATGGTTATTACGGCTTATTTGCAGAGTCCTGTTATGTTCTTCGATATGAAGAATGTTACGGAGGCTTTCCCTATTTAGAAGTGATATGTGTTTATACACATGGCGGAAAGGTAGCTTGGATCTTCTTCGGAAGTGGTGATGGGATGCTTGGGAGATGGTTTCATGGCTTGGGTCACAAGGCTGAAGCAATTGGGCTGTCTCGCCTTTGCATTCGTTGCGATTTCTAGATTTCCTTCGGGAATAGGTTATGTGTTGGCTGGTTGAAACTGAGCGTCAAATACTTCCTCTGTGAGCTAAATGATAATCGTTGACTTCAAGTCTACCAACTTAATACTATTGCACCTTGAACTAACCTTACAAGTGCTCTGCCCAGTTTGGCGTCGGAGTTTTGGTCGATAAAGGCTCATGGACGATGCACTTGAGCCTGATAAACTGCCAGACCACCTCTTTTGGGTACCTGGTGATGAATACATCTCTAAACTATGTCTAGAGTCCCTTTGTAACGTGGTCTGCCACAAGGAATGCCCAATCAGCCTGAATTTGTTCATAACTTAATGACAAAGAGGTTTGATACATCAAAATGACAGCTACGACTGGTACAAAAGAAAGACCATTGCCAGTCTGGTATTCTTGCCATGTAGATTGCATTATTTTCAATCTTGCGCCATCGAGTGATACTATCTCGCATCCCAATTTACCTTTTGTACTATTCTCCGCCGTCAAATGCCATTCTCCTAGAAGGGATCTCAATAATGAAGTACCTCGAGTAAGCATTCATACACAATTTGGGCGTCTGCAGAATTTCAGCAACTTGCGAGCAATGTGATCGATTACCTTCTTGACTCCAATAAAACTGCTCCAAGTGTCAATGCGTCACTCTTTGTAGAGAAACCAACATCAATGGAGTCGTAGATCCAGCCATAGACCAACCATGATATCTCCCAGCTAGCCCTAGCATCTCTTTCTTCCGTACTTTCCAAACGAAGGGGGTAAAGACTACGCAATACGCAATTGGTAGGAGGGCGACGTTATTCCACCTGGCTGTCGACATAGACTCAAAATGATGCGTAGATTCGCTCTAAGGTTCAAGGTAACTGAAAGCAGCTTTGATATGTATTGCCACATCTACGACAATATTATCGCTAATTTTCAACGCTTCTTAGCGACTTATGAGCTTCAACAATGTTTCATTTCCGAAATCATCATATGGTGCAGCATTGATCATCTCGTTATCGAACTTCTTTCCCTTCTCCAGTTCGTCATGTCTGCGCTTAGCACATCCTTCAACAGATTCTGCCCGTGGGTAAAGTACCATCACAATGCTTCATGACCGGCCAATGTTCACTTGAGAATCTGCACCTCACACAACGAATAAACATTTATAGTCGCATATAAGTTGAGGAATTGCCGTGCTCTCTATCGACTCGCATCTGCTGGTCTCAGAGAAGTAATCCGATCACTCCAGCCAGCGCTTGCGTCGAATTTGTACAACTCTGTTAGCTTACTTCAAATTTGCATGGTATCATATATTCTGCTTGATAGGACCTTGCCGACCTTCGAATGGATGAGGCAAGGGACGAAAGGCGCTTGATGAATCCGTAGCATGGCACGACTCTTTTTGCTAGAAGGAATGTGTAACTCAGTGGAGGATAGAGTGTTCTGAGTACTACAATTATTGCTGAGCATTCATCCAATCTGTCCTGGTGGGGATCCTTTCACTTGCTATGATATCAACAGGTAGTGAAAGCGTAGTGGGTGAGGATAGACTCTTTGTGTAGATAATGCTGTAGAGCTCGTATCAGTAGTGGAAAAAGCCTTCGACGACGTGGAGAGTGCCGACATGCCGGCGGTCTTAAATATCATGATATGTTTTTGAAGTGCATATTTATATCTGGTTGAGTCATTATATCCACGACTTGATTCTCTTCAAGCTCCGGAAGATCGTAGATCCTCACAAGCCTCTCCCCCTGAGAGTATTGTGTATTGTTTTGGTGGTAGTGTAGTAGTGCTTACCTCAATTGCACCCAGGAATTTCCGCGCCAGTCATAGATACAGAATCTACTCACGTCGCTCAGTGATCTCTCTAGGAGGCCGAAGTTTTTCTGTCCCCATATCCTATCCGAGTTCCTAGGAAGGACCTAGAATGCCGAGCGTTATGTCCGTGTTAGAATAGTTGATAGCGATTTCTTCGGTAATTCGACGTACACCTACTCCATGTTTTGTGATCGTCTTATCGACAAAGATTCAAAAATCAGCAATCAAGTCTTAGTAGAGGAAAAATCACAATTTCGCACGCGACGTCCATTACCGTCCGAGGTAATTGCTAGGAAAGATAAGTCATGACTTTAAGCTTTGGGAGAAGATTCTAGGTGAAGAGAAACCCTCATCGCCAAGCTAAATTCCACATGTATTTCCAGTCTTCCAAAGAAAGCCTCATCACGCATGATCAAGACAATGAAATCGATCGGCATAGCAGATCACTCCTGGACAAGGCTGGCATGACTATAATCCGAAGAATGGAATTATAGCTTGACGATGGACAATAGAGAGAAGTCTGCTTAAATGTTCCGAGAACTATAAGAATTGACAAAATCAATATCAGTGGCGCGGATTCCGAGACACATCTTTCCAGTACTTCGCTTTCGTGGATTCTTCGATGTTTAGAAGTGAACAGAAGTATAGCAGGGTCGACTTAAGCGAGTCTCAGCCAGGCCTAAACTTTGAGACCAAAGTCAATCGTCCAAGAAGCTTTACTGCCAACTCTTGAACAAAGCAAAACGCACAGAAGGGAGAGCTGATGATCACATTCCAGGTCCATGGATGAGTTGCCAAGAAATTCGATGACTATCACGCTCTTCGTGTTTCGCCGTGCTGCATCGGGTAATGCCGTGTGGGTCAGGGCCGAAGGGTCAAACCGAGAAGATCTTTTCACACCTTGGTCCAGCGAACACAATTCAGCCGAAAGATGGCTTTTTTGTTCCTGCACGACTGTAGTTAAATAGATCTCCTGCGAATTCTTCAACAAATGTGTTATTGTATCAGAAGATCCATATTCTTTGGTCCGCACTAATCAGAAGCCTTGCGATCGCCTAAGGCTCATCCAGCTCCTGATCTCAAACATAATCGGTGTGCTTGAATGACTAAGACTACAGAACTGCAGAACTGCTTTTTGCAAATTGAATGATGCCTAGAATGATGCACTCAGAGGGTGTATCATGATCAAAGTAAACCCGGTTCATAACCTGGGTTTGATATGCGGAGAGATCAGTAAAAACATGTAGATGCAACAGAGGAAACAAGTGCAAATCTGGTCACGACGCTTATCATAGCGCAATTCATCATCGAGCAAAAGCAAAACTGCAGGCAAAGTGCAGGCAAAGTGCTTAGGAACGGACCTCAAGGTTGTATCTCACTTTGGGCTGACATGTCAGCCGAAATGTTCAAAAGAAGAAATTAGAGTTCAACACGAAACAATATAAAAGTCTCATCTCATCGATGACAGCACTTTCGTAAGACATAGAAAATCCACAATTTCGAGGCTGAGGCTTCTCCCCATCTGTCTAATGCAGTGCAGCTGTCCAGAAATCTCGTACAGACTAGCGTGGCCTGGATCATGGCCTAAGTAAGAACTCTAAAGCATACTAGCCGGCCCACCTCCAGTTTCGCTCGGGGCTCGCTTACTGTCGGGGAAAGCGAATGTCACAGGCAAGCAAAACTGTCACAGCTCGGCCAAACTTCGGTCATTGGGTTTTGGTA